>PVIR01004940.1:27898-75443 GCA_004026965.1 Petromus typicus
AAAAAAAAAAAAAAAAAAAAAAAAAAAAAAAAAAAAGCTATTCCCAGCTACATTTCTCTTCCTATCCCCTTTATGGAACTCTAAAAGCCGAACATTCATGTCATGCAGAAAGGACTAGAAATGGAATGCATGTGGCCCATGATACATGGGCCTGCAGAACTTTGCAGGAAGATTTGTAAATGAACTTGCTGTCCCCAGAATGAGAGCTCAACATCTCGCAGGGTAAGTCTCCTTTCTTCTCATTCCTGCCTTGAATGTACATGTGATTCTGGAGCTTGAAAAATGATTTAGCCACCATGAGGCTAAAACCATAGAGGAGAGAAGCTTTCAGCAGCACACGCCCTTGTTCTTGTGTGGCAGCCATATACCTATACAATTTTAGTATGAAAAAATAAACTCTTCTTTGGCTAAGATACAAACAATTAGGTTGTATGTTACTTGCAAATAAAAGCATCCGGAGTGGGTAGGTGTTGAACATGCATCATTTCTACTTCTCAGGGTATAGTGCAAAGTAGGATGATTCTCTGTCCTGTGTGAAAGAGGAAACTGAGGTATGAAGAGTCTCAGTGACTTCTCCAAGGCTGCACACTGGCCTCAGTCACTTTCCTAGTATTTCCTGTTCTTAAAGTGGGGATTCATTTACAGGATCAATATCATTGCTTCATGGATTTAATGCAATTTCTTTCTCTGTGTAGGTGAACATGTGTATGTGTATGAGTATATGTGTATGTGTGCATGTATGTGGTGCATGTGTATACACTGTAGTATTCCTACCAGAAAATTTCAGTTCTCGACCAGTTCTACTGCAACCTGCCATCAAAGTGTCTCGTTCACTCGGTTTCCTTTTCTGTAAAATTCCAGACTGGATTAATGTCCCCAAGTCTCTTCTAGCTCTAAAGTTCGGTTCTGCTACCATTTCTTAGGAGATTATGAGCACTGCATCACTGGGGATTGTCTTTTTATCTAAATACAGATTGCTCTGCCTATAGCAGATAGGCAGCAATTCCATTAACGGTGCTTTAATTAAATTCCACTCTACAAACCTATGAATGAGGCTTGAAGAGTATGGCCTAAAGTACCATGGGAAAATCTCACAGGAACATAGCAGTTGGAGCTCACAAACCAGAGACTGGAAATGATGCTTCTGAGAAGAGACGCTGTGTGAGTGTGTGACTCGGGGGGTATTTGTTACGTATCTCTCATGAGGCTCTCAGTTATAGACTCTCCATTATAGCAGTCCTGATTGAGCTCAGAGGCTGCAAAGACAGGACGTGGGGGAGAAGAGAGCACTCGGGCCACCACAGGTTATAAGAGAAAGTTCCCAGTGGACACAATGACTGAGCTATCTTTTGAAAGATGAGTAGAGATTTCAACAGAGTAGGAAGGTAAGGGGGAGGGAATATGATGTCTGCGTTTTCCAGGCACACAGAGCAGGTTGTGGGAACCTCAGATTTCATCTAAGTTGCTGTACGGTGGACATTCTGGGGTGGGGAAGAGGCTGCAAAACCCAATAGTGCTGGTCGTAAGGGGCAGCATAACCATGTGGCAGAGAGGGGTGAGCAAAGCGGAACCAGAGATATGATCAGATAGGAACTTAGAAAGATTGATGTGTAGAAAGATGATGTCATCAATGTTATATGCACAGCACTCTCTGTCATGGGATATTTGTTATATGAACCATATTTATATAGAATACGAAGGAATGTGACGTTCAAGCCATAATCAAAACATTTAGTGAATGTTTCAGTTAAAAATTTTGTTATAGTAAAAGACAGACGAGCTTTTAAGTCTCCTCACTTTGATCATATCCCGTCATACTCGCCATTTTCTGAAGCAGCTCTGGGAGGCCTTCTTGGTGTCCTTTCTTGTGCTGTCCTGGTTATCTTGATATCCTGACTCAGTCTAAAATTCACTTTGATTTTGGAAAAGAAGAGCCAGAAATTGGGGCCGGGAATTTAGCTCAATGGTTCCAGCACCTGTCTTACAAGTGCAAGGATCCAGGTTCGATCCCCGGTCACCACATACCTATACTGGGTGTGGAGACTCACGCCCAGCAGCAATCAGTACCGCATACCACAGCGCCAGGCTTGGTGGCTCATGCCTGTAAACCCAGCACTCAGGAGGCAGAGGCAGGAGGATTGTTGTGATGAGTTTGAGGCTGAGCTCAGGGCCAGCCTGAACCACAAAGCGAGACCCTGTCTCAAAAAACCTAAAAAAAAGAAGAGCCAGAAATCACTTGGTGCCAGATCTGGTGAATAAAGTGGATGAGAACATACAGTGTTTTTATTTGACAGAAATGCTGCAAATGTTTTGAATCAATTTAGGAAACTGAGGCTACTATGAAAAGACACTCATGAAAGAGGACTTCAGAACTGTGTCAGAAAGTGTCAAGAACAACGGATGTGTGCTCAAAATGCATAGGAGGAACAGCACTGTGCCTCTTAACTGTAAAAATTAAAGCCTTTTCATTTAAACATTCACCATACGTCTTGATCATATGGTGCACTGCACCTGTGTGAAGACCTGAGACAGACTGCTGCAGGGTTCTAGCAGTAAAATGATGATCATCTAAACAAAGGGATGGTTCCAGGGACCAGAAGGCAGAGGCAATCACAAATGACACTGTAGAAGTAGAAAGAAAATGTCTAGTGACTGATTAAATGGTAGTGATGGTGGGTCAATGAGAGAGGACGCATCACTTGGGAACCAAGGCTCAGGGAGAAGCTGTGTAGACTCCCACGATGAGTGTTGCTTAAGAAGTCATAAATTTGGAATGCCATGTACTATCTGAGACTGAACTATCCTGCAGGCCATTGGTTAATACAAGTCTTCTGCTTGGAGCATGAAGAATCATCAACACGTGGAATGATGATTCATAACCCTTTAAAAGCCAGCACCTTTTATATAACAGATACTGCTAATGTCCCCCAAATGAACGACTACACACATGTGTAATATTTTAAAGGAAATAATACCAGTTAAATGAGAAATAAATAAAAATTAGTCTTTTTTAAAAAAAACAATTCAATAATTATGCATTCAAACCAGATTACACTTAACAGTATATAAAATATGTAATGTTGGTTTCTGTAGAACACGTTCTCCTGCTCATCTATCCATCTACCCATCCATCTGTTTGATGAGGAGTTATTGAATACTTTCTAGTTTGCAAGTACATTTTTAGGTACTTGAAAAACCACAAGGAATTGACAGAGACACATACAATCACTGCTCTCAGCAGTTCACATTCTCAGAAGGCAAGACAGACAACAAACAAACAAATAGGCAAGGAATGACACCGTGTCTTATAGGGCAGAAGAGCCATGAGAAAATAGCATAGATTGGGCCAGGGATTTAGCTCAGTGGTTCCAGTGCCTGTCTTGCAAGTGCAAGGGCCTGGGTTCGATCCTCGGTAACTATATATCATATTGGGTGTGGAGAGTCACACACAGCAGCAATCAGTACCACATACCACAGTGCCAGGCATGGTGGCTCATGTCTGTAAGCCCAGCACTCGGAGGCAGAGGCAGGAGGATTGCTGTGATGAGAGTTTGAGGTTGAGCTCAGGGCCAGCCTGAACTACAGAGTGAGACCCTGTCTCAAAAAAACCTTAAAAAAAATAGGGTATATTATGAGGAGGAAGAGTGATTAGTGGTGAATGTGGAAGATCTTCTGTAGCTACAAAGCCAGGGCAAGCTGCTCTGAGGGGTTAAAGATGAGAACGAGGCAGCCTGTGGGCGGAGCTACTGACCTAAGGGAGAGAAAACACAGGTGCTTGAGGACCAGAAAGGAGGACAATGTAGCTGGACTGTAACGTTTTAAGATGAACTCACAGAAGTTCGTAGCAGCTGTAACGTGAAGGTCAAATGTGAAGCGGAGATTCTGTTCTAAGTGGCCTAGGAAGACCCTGGAAGACCATACTCAGCATTGTGGTGTGATCTGACTTACACTTTTGAAGGTCTATTCCAGAGACTTCTGAAGATGGCAGAGGTCAGATTAGATTTCCTGTATGTCTCTCTCATTCACCACAAAACACAATTCTGGATCACTGTGCAGTCTGAATGTTATAAAGATTCTGTAAACAAAAATAAAATAAAACAGGAACCCTGGATGGTATATTCTTGAAGCTGGCTTTTACCCTAAAGGTGTTTTCTCAATCATGGAGATGGTAACCTCCATTCTGATTGATATTCAGGGTGCAGAAGATGGGGGTGAAGACTTGATCCCATCAAAAAGGTGAGTAAAACAGAAAACCTCATAAAGATCAGATCCCCTGAAGAGTGGAAGAGAAAGCAGGCACTCCATACACAGTTATACAGTCAGTGGGAGTAGAACACAGTGGAACAACTTGGGAAATTGGTCTGGCAGTTTCTTATAAAATGAAACATAATCCTACCTTATGACCCAGCTATTCTATTCCTGAGGTCTTCCCTCAAGAAAAACAAAAATATATCCAAAGAATGACTTGCATCCGGATGTTTATAGAAGCTTGATTTATAATAACCTGGGAATTGGCAAAAGCCTAAATGTTCATCAACACAAAAGTATATAACACAAGAGTGGATAAACAAAGTGCTGTGTGTGTGTGTGTGTGTGTGTGTGTGTGTGTGTGTGCAACAGAATCCTAGCCAGCAACAAAAAGGAGTGCAATGCCAATACATGCAGCAACATGGGCAAGTCTCAAAAACTATGCTGAATGGAAGAAAACTCACAAGAATGAACACAGACCTGTGCTGCATTTATAAAAGTTCTAGAGCAAGTTACACGAATTAACAAAGAAACAAGTGCAACAATCTAGGGTTGGAGGTGGAGGCAAGGACAGACGCTGGGAAGGGACTCGAGAAATCTTCCTGGGGTTGTGTTTATGTTCAGTATCTGGCTAGGATTGTTGCTTATGAATGGGAGAATTTAAGATTTGTGCATTTCACTATAGAAAAGGGAAGGTGGGAAGGGGAGGGGAAGAAGAGAAAAAAAAAGTATAGATGGTAAAATGCAATTTTTTTTTTTTTTAGATAGGGTCTTGCTTTGTATTTCAGGATGGTTCTGAACTCAGTCTCGAACTCAGCAATCCTCCTGCCTCTGCCTCCTGAGTGCTGGAGTTACAGGCATGAGCACTGTGGTATGTGGTACTGATTGCTGCTGGGCGTAAGTCATTATACCCAGCATTGTTGTATGTGGTTCCCAGGGACTGAACCTGGGCCCTTGCTTGCAAGGCAAGCACAGGAACCACTAAGCTAAATCTCAGTCCATAAAAAGCTTTTTTTTTAAATAACAGGTAGATGGATTGAGTGAAGGGGAGGCAACTATTGAAAAAGAATCAAGATATATCATGCATGGGTACAAATTTCCTGTGATGAATGTGATCATTATGTATGTCTAAACTATGCCAATAAGTTAACAACAAGAAGAAGGCTCCAAAAGAAAGGACTAACCAAACTTTGGGCAGTTAACGACATGCATGTTGAAATTCTTAGACACTACGGGTATTTTTAAATGTATGAAAAAATCATAATGAAATCATGGAAGGATAGAAGGGTGACTAATGAGTGAGAAAATAAATATATGAAGGCAAAGAACCAAGGGAAACATTTCATTTAATTGGCCGTCAGTTGTTATTGCCCAAAATACCATATGGAGAAATGGATGCAAGAAGAATACTAGTTCAACCTTAGGCTCAAAGAATTTCTCTTAGATAAGGGATTCTCAAAGGAGAACAAATGTATACAGGTGGGTCCTTCACACCCAGAGGACACTGATCCAGTTCTGCTAGGCCTTCCAAGTTAATCCACCTTAGCAGAAGTGGGATTTAAACTGTCATAAATAATATTGGGTTGAGTCACCTAGATAAAGAAATGCCAGGAAATGATTTCATAAAGTATCGAGGGGCCAGGTACGAACACCATAGCCTTTGTAGAGAAGGAAACTTAAAACAGATTCCTAGAAGAAGGGGATATAATGCTAACTTACTTATCTTTGTTCCCGAGGAGAATCTATTTTACCACTCAGCAGGTCTGAGTGATAGTCAGGCAATTGCTGTTTTATCCTTTGAAGTTATTGCCACTAGTACAAAATTATACCTACACACAAACAAGACGTGTAAAGAAGACTGCTCTTGTCTTCAGAATGGGTCCTACAGAGAGACACAAAAGCTATAAATAACAGCAGGGGGGACTTTCTTTGGGGTTGTTTAGCTTTTTGTGGTACAAGTGAAAAAGTCCATTTGTTTGGTCCAACTGCTCCTGTGAACTTCCTGTAAAGAAAACATTAGTGTCTAACAGAGGGTGAATGATACTGGTGTGAAAAGGAATCTTGGAAGCAGAGAAATTAGTTGACAGGCAGGCTTGGGGGACTCAAGGCTACATTCTGCAGTTCTATTCAGCTGATAACATAAAGCATTTCCTTACCTCTCACTCATCCAAGGGGAAAAAAAAAAGTCAATTGTGCACATTGGTGCTTTTGATAAGGGGTCTAATACATGAAGCTCAAGACTGTTAATCTTGGCCAGCCCTTAGGTGTTGCTCGACAGTGCTCCCCAACTCCTCATAACTCTCCTACACTCCTGGTCCTTTATTTTAAATCTTTTCCTTCCTTAAAATGAACAGTTCTTGCATTCATAAAGCTTAAATTCTGGGAGAAAGAAGAATGACATCAGCAAATATAGTTTTCAGGGGGTCAGTGACAAAGCATAAAGTAGGAAATGAGATAGCAAGTGAGGTGGGTCAGAAGAGTTTGCTCAGCTGATTGGCTACTCTTGGAAGTTTTCTGCTGGGATGATATTTGAATGAGAAGAAAATGTCAAGGGGTAAGCCATGTGGACATTTGAGGGAAGGCCATTCTAGGCACAGGAAGTGAATGTGCAAAGGCCCTGAGGCAGGAATCTGTTTGGTGTGTTCAGGGAAGAGAATGAAGCAAGTAGACAAAGCTTGGGGAAGAGTAGCAGATGTGGTCAGGGAGCTGACATGGAGCTGGTGAGGCATGTAGAGCCTTGTGAATCATCCTTAACTTTGCTGTCCTTTCTCCTTTCATTGAAAAAAGATGGAACCAAAGAAACCTTTCCCTCCCACGAGCCTCTCTGCCCTTCCAGTTTATCTCCCTTCTTTCCACAAATGACTTCCCAGCCCCTCGACTTCTCTAACAAACACCAGACTGTCTTCTCAGCCTGCCGGGGATGTTGCCCCTGCAGCTCTCTCTTCTTTTCCATTATCCACATTCTGTTCTCCACCAGGGCATTATTTTTATCATCTAAGCACTCTATAATCTTTTGTCTTAACATGCCCTTCTTTAACCTCTATCATTCTCTGCTTTGACAGGAAATTTCCCTTTGTCTCTCTTGACCATACCTGTCATCTCAGTACCTTTTGTAACATTCCTGACCCTAGTTCAAGCAGAGTTTCAGCCCTACACCTTCATGATAATCTCTCTTGTCAAAGTTGCCAAAAACCTCTGTTGTGTACACCTCAGTTTTCATCCTCACTGGCTCAGCAGCACATGACATAGGATATAACCTCCGTCCTTCTCCTTGGGGCGTTTCCTCTGCCTACTTCCACTTTTCCTTTTCACTCTGTCTTTGATCTCATCCCCTTCCCCATAGCCTACCTGCTAATACTGTCACAGTAGTGATGATGTTTTCAACATATGGATTTTGGGGGAGACACAAACTCTCAGTCCTTAAGAGTCTCCTTCCCTGGACTTTCCTTTTCTTTCTTCTAAGTGGTGCGACATTAATGTACCAGTGCCTCAGCCCTTTTCTCACTGTCCTCAGTTTTCCTGCCACACGTGGTCACACCGAAGTCCATGGTTTAAATACACCCTTTATCTTTATGTCTCAAACCCAAAAGCCAGAATAGGCTACATATTTCTGCACATTGCCCTCAACTCTCAGTGACTGAAAGAACAAAAATTTTTGTCTCTTTTACTTTCAAATGTCCCTAATAAACCAGCAAGAGTACCCATTCATTGCGGTGTGCTGACAGGAGAATGTGGCACGGCACAGCACCCTCTTCCAGCTAAGGCTCCAGCTCTCATTTCATTGGCTAATGCAAGTCACATGGCTAATTTAGAGGCAGCAGGAAGTGCAGTCTGCCATGCTGGAAGGAGGGACCTAAAAACACCAGTGGGTATCTCTGCTGATCACAACACCTCTCGCAGGTTTGCTCATAGCCTGATCTCTCTCCTGAACTCTAGACCAGTGTGCCACACTGCCCACTTGGCATCGGTTTCTGGATACTTATTTAATAGTCCTTTTAAAGGCAGTACATCTAAATCAAAATTGTCAATTTCTCTCCTGCACCTCCCCTGTATGACCAGTTTGCCTTCCTTATTGCTGTCTTTTTAAAAAAAATAATCTTTATTGGTATATTATGAATACACATCATCATTGCATTCAACATTGAGGGTTTGTGCCAGAATATGACACGACTTGATTCTCATTTTTTCCCTTTTCTCCCCACCCTCCTCCTCAGTCCAAACCCTGGAGTCATCCTGAGTTCTTTTTCTCAAACCCACACTTTACCAGCAGATATTTCTGGCTCTTCAGTTAAAGTATGTTGGCACATGACTTCTCATCTCATTGTTTTCTGTGACCACCTCTCGTTTGGGGGAAGGTGACTGCCCGTTCACTGGCACCCTTGTTCCTGGGCTACCCCTCTGCAGTGTAATCTTCTCACTGCAGTTCGAGGAGTCCTTCAGAAACATGGTGATGCTGTGATCATCCCGGGTCAGAGTTCCCTCTCTGACTGGCGGTGAATTCACAGTCCTTGCTCTGGCCGACACGATTCTTCATGTCCCGAGTGCGACCCCAGCTCCTATCATTCTCGCTGTGTATCTCCAGTCTGCTGAACTTTGTTTCTTGCTCTTCCTTAAACACACCGAGCACACTTCTGCCCCAAGATCTCTGCATTTGCACTTGCTGTGCCCATAACAGTCTTTGCTCAAATGTCCTGAAATCCTACTTTCTCACTTTCTCTTGTTCCCTGTTTGAATGTCACCAAACTGAGATGATTCCAGCACCCTTTCTGATTTTTTCTACATTCCATTCCTTTTCCTACTTTTTTTTAAACCAAACTTATAGTACATTTACTTACCATTGTCTGAACTCTATTTTCAGAATCTAAGTGCTAAGAATATCCAAACTGTATAATTTTCCTACTACTGTGTTCCCCCAAACTACTATCTACTAAACATGCAATAAGTATTTGTTGAATAAATAAGAAAGCAAAACTAACAAATACATAACCTTTATTGAATGCTTCTTATTTGCCTTGCTGTGTGCTTTATGCCACCATGAGATATTATTCCTCTCTTTTAAAGGAGAAAATGTAACTCGCCTCGGGTCTCAGAGCTGGCAAGTTGGGGGGAGCCTCGACTCAGTTCCAGCCTGGTCTGCCTCCAAGTCCACACTCAAAGCCATCATCCATTAGTGACTTTGTCCTGCCATGATTTTGGCAAACTCCCTAGTGAGCAATCAATTAATGTACTCTTAAATTAGACACTACAAGTAAGAAAAGATTAATAATTAAATGTTTCCATAAAGAAGAACTAGGCAGACCTAGAAGACTGTGAGCTTTAAATGGAATGGAAAGTATCTTTGGGAATTCTGTTGATTTTCAGTCTTCCATACTGGATCTGAAACCACCCAGATAAACATTGCTATACTTAAACAGTGATCTGACTCCAGGCCTACTGTGCTCACTAATTTGGTGCCCTTGACTGGTCGTGAGGACAACAAATAAGCAAACCTCTGGTCAAGTGTGCTTCTGACCAGACTTTGACCCTGATGAATTAGGCTGGCTGAAAGGGCATTAGCATGTTGAATGCATCTTCTAAAATTGCTTCTGATCTAAGCTATCGGGTGATGTGACTGGAAAGTTCAGGGCGCGCTGCGTCATGGCGAGCATATTCTGTTTCTCTGGAACAAGGGCATCATTGGCTCTGTCTTCTTCAAACAGCAACATTTCTTATTCATAGGGTTCTTTCTCCACAGGGCATAGATTATTGATGGGCCTCACCATCAGCCAGGGCCTCCTGTCATCCTAGACAAATACAACACGCTCTGTAGCTCACTTCAGCAGGCACAGATGTCCCCTCAGAGGGCCACATGAGTACCCACGCAGAGTCAGGTGAGGGTGGCTGCCACTTGAGCTGCTCCGCAGAGTGCCTCTCTTTGGGCTGAATAAATAGTGGAGGTAACAGGTGAGCTTGAAAGGGGAGGGGAGGGACACTGGTAATTCTTGTCACTGCCTTAGACATATGTCAGTTTTGATGTCGGAGGTTGGCCAGGAAGTTTTTTCTGGAGCCCCAGTCTTAATTGTTATCTTGTTTCCCCAAAATACTTTGGCTTCCAACTCTTTTCTAGGTCTTTCTCCTTGGAGTTTAGACATGCTGTGACATGTAAAAATGCACCGAAAGCACTGGCAGATCTATTGTAAGATAAAGTAGGTTACTAAAGGTTATTATCTTTCCTATTTCTTTTCATGTTTAACTTTAAGATCCACTCATTTAGGACTGCAGTAGAAGGGACTATAATCAATACTGTTATTACCAGGGAGACAAGAAACTCTTGGTGTCATCTGGTCCAGACTCCATAGATTAGGAAACTGAAGCTAAATAAGTTAGGCAGTTCCCTGCGCACATAGCAGTGATTACTGGTGGGGCACGGACGGTACTGGAACCTGCAGCTTTCCTGGCCAGGGCACCCACACTCCTAATAACTGGTCATACATAAGGTAGAGAAAAAATCAGTCTCTAAAAAAGTTAGTCTCTAAAAAGTTGGGTAAAGAGTTGAATCTAGTAACTATTTAACGTACCCTCCTGACATCTGAGTTTTGACTATTATTTAAACTAATAACCACTTGCACAGACATCTAAGAACTCTCCCACTTATGACCCAAGATACCAATTCCTACCCTCCAAAAATAAAAAGATACAGCTACTGAAAGAAGAAGAGGACTTATTTTATTAACTGACTTCTGTTATTCTGATAATTGTCATCTCCTCTGTATTTGAATGAAATATCTATGAACATACACTAGGTATATCTAACTCAGTCTAAATGAACTCAGGGAAATGATTAAAATTTTACAAATACCATGGCAAATAATTCTTCTGGATTATAAAGCATCAGGTTCATAAAGGAATGAAAAGGTTAATTTTAAGAATCTAGTTCTCTCTATTTGAATTACTCATGTTTTATTTTATTAGAGGTTTTTATAAAGTCATTTATTGAAAACCTTGGTAAAATTTAATAATATCAGAGGCATGTTGGCTGCCATAGACTGGCTACTACATATAAGCCAAATGCAATTATCCCATGTATGTATTTATGTATGTGTATGTATGTATATATATATATATATATATATATATATATATATATATATATATAACATATCCAATAAAGATTAGACTGTAGTCTTGCTATTAGTGTATTTGGGTGGGGAAATGGATCATGATTATGACAAAAAGATAACGAGTGACTTCTGAGAGTGTAGGGGTAAATAACGACAGGAAAATGAATGTGGTAATAATAAAGAAAAAAGGAAGCAAATTATGTATATAGGGGGTGGGGGGATGCAGGGTGGGGGGAAAAGAGAAGAAATGAAAATCAAGTGGTGTCATATTCTGGTACAAACCCTCAATGTTAAATGCGATGATGATGTGTATTCACAATATACCAATAAAAATTTAAAATATATTTTTAAAAAAGGGTGACTCCAGACATGAAGACCAATTATACTGCTAGTTTATAAGCTTAATCCCTAGACTCCTCACTTTGTCTTAGGTGTGGAGAGCTAAGCTAAGGCAGATTTCATATTTCTGGAACTGCAGTACTATAGTTTGGATGTGGAGTTCCCCCTCTCCCCACAATACTCATGGGTTCAAGGCTTGATCCCCAGCTTGACACAATAAGAAAAGGGTAGGAATCTTTAGGAGGTGGGGCCTAGTAGGGGGTTTTGAGTCATCAAGGGAATACTGTCAAAGGGAACAGGGGGATTCTACTCTTTTCCTCTTTCACTTCTCAGCCTTCACAAAGTGAGCAGATTTCTTCTATTACATGCTGTTACCCAGACGTATGAGCCACCACGGCCCAAAACAACAGAGCCAGCCATCTACTGAGACCTCTCAAACTGACCCAGAACAAACCTTTCCTCTTTATAAATTGATTTACTTCAGGTATGTGTTCCAGTACTGGAAAGCTGACTGACATAGGCAAGATCTCAAACACGACCCAGATCTATCTTTTATAAATAAATAATTTCTATCCCTTAATTTAGTTATGTCTATCAAGATCCAAAATGTTATTTGACTAGCAGTAGCTAGAAAATAATTGTCCTTTGTGACTTGAAGGGCAGAACTCACACACATGCAGACACGTGTGTGAGTGTATTTAACTGGGATTCTTATAGGACATATTTAGATGTAATGATTGACTATTTGAGAAGATGGTTAAAATGAATAAATCCTGCATGGATAGACCTCACTCCAAGAATCCGGACTTAATTAAATATGTAAAATGTTTCCATTTACTTCAATATATGGTGAGTGTGTATTTCTGTACAATCAAGAAGTTTATCTTATTAGCATACTAGCAAAATAAATATATTTTAACAAACTTGACCTCATTTTGGGGGGTGACTATAGAAAAGAGTAACATTGTTATCCCCAAATAGGAACAAGGCTGTAACCTAAGACAGGTTGGCTCTTGTTGCACTTTCTTTACTGGGAATTAAGGAGTGACTAGTGCCCAGGTCACCCTCCTAACTGGCCGAGCAGTGCACCATGCTGAGAGCTGTCCTTTGCTGCTTACATGCAAGTACTGTGCAATTACAAAACCCCCCAAATACTAACAACTATTTCCCTTGACCACTGGAACTCCTCACGTTAAGAAAATCTGGTAAGCCCACAGAACCACCCAGATTCATTTCTAAGAATTACCCTGAGGAGGGACAACCTCATTGGCTGAAAAGATTAGCATCAACAAGAGATACTGATAGTAGGTTTTCTCACTGGTGCACAGCACCCATCGTGAAGCAGATTTTCTCTCCAGCTCCTCACATTTACATTCTGTACACGGTGGGAATGCTGGTTAGCATTTTATCCAACTGCGAGCATGTTACATAAATTCAGGGAGGCTGTGGCCACGGGGAATCTGCATTTCCAAGGGCAGAAATCTCTTATTTAAGATAATTCAGCGCCCTGTGGTTCTCTCTTACATTTCTTTGTATAAACCTCTGGGGTGTCTCATCCTTCTCGAAATGCACAGGTTGATTCATGGAGCACAGGTTGCCTATCAGCTGAGATGAAATATTTTTCTTGATAGATTTCAGGGCTAATTTTGAAAACGCATTGTTATCACGGTTATGTCCCTTCCCCAAATCATCATCCTGGAACGCTTCCTTCTGAGTGAACTGAGAGACAACCACTGAGCCAAAAGTAGCAGCTGGGAAAGATTAAAAAAATACAGATAAAGGAAGCAAGGGCTAAGAGGTAAGAGAGACAGCTGGGAGATTTAAGGGATGTGGCCTCTAAGCAGCTGAAAGAGACAGAGGCCCAGGGAGAGACTGTTTGTGAGATAAGAGGCTTTGTGCATGCTGAAGAAATATGCCAAAGATGATAAGAAAAGCAGCTGTTATGAAAGTCTGAATGATGAAGATTCTCAAGATGCCCAGGACAGACAGACATTCAGTGTGTGCAAAGGACAAGCTCAGTGACTCTGAAACAAGTAGTTTCATTTTGTACACCCTTCCCAGGGTAGGAGACCGTGCCTCCTCTCTCTTAGTCATTCCTAAAGTATCGTGGCTGCCATCTCTGGCATTATGTCTTTCCAGGTACCTCTCTTACCATTTGTGGAGACGGTCAAGCTATGAAGTGCTGACGATTTGAGCCACACACCTTGAGTACCTACATTCTGCATCTAAGTCTACTGTCATTCTTAGTAACATTGGCAACATTCCTTAAAAACTTATGATTATTTGACATTCTTTGACATAGACACATATTCAATTTTATTCACATTCAATTTTATTTTATCCTTATTATTTTCTTACTCGATGTTATAAAGTTTATCATAGTTAATCACAGCTCTAGTATAATATTTTCCCACAAAAGTACAAGCGGATCAAGGTCAAAATGACTAAATGGTCATTAGAATCTTTAATAGTGTTACTAAACAAATGTTGCTAAAAGAAACTAAAGAAGAGCAGCACAGAAATGTTCACATGCTAGAGTCTTTATTAAGTGTTCCTATCATGTATATAACTTACTGTCAGGTCCTCGCATTTGACTTTGACTCCAGAATTGAAGGCACATTTATTAGGCTCTTCTTAGAGTTTCTGAGACATTCCTAGTGATGAAGAAAAAGGAGGCTAAAACAGTCCAGGAGTGCTCAGTCTTTGGCGTCAGCCTGATCTGGGTTGCCACTCACAGCTCTGCCACCTTAAGTTGCAACTTTGGGCAAATTACTTTATCCTTTCTATAAAATGAGGATGATAGCCACACCTGCGAGGTTCCATGTGTTGTGGCACAGGTGGAGGATGCTCAGTAGGTAAGAGCCAAACTCTAGATACTTAAAGGAAGTGGGTGAGAGAGGGTAATAAAGAGTTTTCAATTTGATGTTGACTACAACCAGTATTTTTTTTCTCTAAGATAGAGCTGCGACACAGAATGACTGAAAAATAAGTGAGTGAGAGAGATCCAATCTAAAGAGTCTGGTGGTGACGTTTTCTACCTGCAGATATTCTGAGTCTTCCTGGGACCTGAGATTCATCCTTTAACTTCACGTTTGCTCAGCCACACCCTCCTAACCTATGATCTCTCCACAGGACATGGCTCAGTGTTGCCGAACACAGTAGATGACAGAGAACAGAATGTGTTTTGTAAAGATTATTGGTGGAGGAGACATAGCGTGGAAGGTTTCCTATGGAAGAATATTTTAAATGTGGTTTCCTGGTGATAAACAGATACAAAATGTACAATTAGAAGACAAGCTAAAATTGAAGAGTAGATTCAAGAACGGGTAGGAACGAATGGAATTCATTCAGGGAACCACAAAGGCTCGGTACGCTCCTTGGGACTCCTTTGTCTTCGTCCTTTTCCATAATTCCAACCCCTACGTAGGGATTCTGCGTGAGGTCAAAGGTTACCTGCTTTGGTGTGATAGGAGACTGAAAACTAGAACTAGAAGATCTAAGAAACTCCAGTGGAAGCTCATGGTGGTCATAGAAAACTGAGATATCAGAGCAGCATGATGAGCTGGTGTGAATGACAATGATTTCACTTAACTCCGACTGAATCCTAGCTTCCTCATCATCCCTACCCCGTGCCTTTCAGCAGGATGCTAACTATCCTTCTTGCACTCTGCTTAGATAGTGGGGTTAGTTTTTGCCTACCTTTTATTGTTATTAAGTTTAAATCAAAATATCTGGGATGTGGTAGGTGAGTAGTAGGTACAGGGTCACCATCGCAAGATTCCCGTGATTTCTCAAAGGCCCACAAAGAGCAGGCTGGCATTAAGCCAGAGTCTGCACAGCATGGGCAACTACAGATGTGAACAGCCCAAGTTTCTTAGCTATAGATGACTTTTTAAGATGTGAAAGTGAAATATTCTGAGAGCAAAGCGCATAAATATTCTTTAATTCTTGCCTTCTTTTGACTTGCTTGTTTGCTTAAAATGGGAAATTATGACAGCTTCCCTGTCACTGGAGGTCCCAGGTCTATGACCATGTTATATTGAGACCTGCTAGAGGTGTAATACCTGTCTGCTTTAAAAAATTTTTAATTACAAAGAATATACTCCATTTAAAAGATGTCTAAACTTTTGCAAACACAGCTTGAGAACTCAGGTGTTAATGGAAAATACAATTACCATGTGACCCAACAATCTTATTTTCGGCATGCAGCCAAAGGAAATGAAGTCAGTTGTATCAGAGAGATAGCTGCATCCCTATATGTACTGTACTACTCTTTACAACAGCCCAGATATAGAACCAATCTATGTGCTCATCAACAAACAAATGGGCAAAGAAAATGAATATATGGACAACCCAGCCTTTAAAAGAATGAAATTCTGCCACTTTTGACATCACAGATGAGTGCAGGGACCTTATACTAAGTGAGGACAGACAGATATAGGATAACTCATATGAAACGATTTCACTTGTGTACGGAAGCAAAAGAAAAGTTGGACTCAAATAAGTGAAAAGTAGGATGGTGGTTATCAGGCTGGTGGAGTGTGTTAGGCAACAAGAGAGAAAATGTCTGTCAGAGGATCAAGGTTTCAGTTAGGAGGAATGAGCTCCAATAATTTACTGTGCAGCAAGATGGCTGTCACTGTGATGTACTATATATTTCTAAATTGCAAAAAGAGTCAATTGTGAATGTCCTTACCCAAAGATGGGAGAAGTACATGAGATGACAGATATGTCAATTAGGCTGATTGATCATTCCAAAATGTACACATATATCAAAACAAATCATTGTTTTCCACAAATATATACAATTGTCAATTAAAAAAAAAACTCTATGAAGAATTTAGCTGTTGCGCTGTCTTTACTTAACTAGGAAGCAGAAGGAAACTAAGTACTTAATTACTAGCCTTTAAACAGTGCCCCAAAACCCCTCCTCAGATCCAGTCTCCTGCCACGCAGGGGCTGTCCAATCCCTCTTCCCCGAAGGCTGTCTGGGGGCAAGCTCACCTTACTTGATCCAGCCCCCAGGACTCCTACCCCTTTAACTGATCCCCTTTTTTGCTTATTTTTAGGAGCTGTTTTAGATTGTAATGACTTTTGATGGTCATGATTTTCTTCATTACTTTCATACTCCTTTTTTAAAAAATCAGATATTAAATTGTATATAAGTGATGTGTCCCCGAGATTCTCCCAACAGCATCCTCCATATCTCTCCTGCTTCACCTGTGACATTTGCAAGGACAGGAGGCAGAGTCAGGAATACTCAAGAGGTAAGGAAGTTCTTACCTTCTTTTTTTTTAAGGTTTTTTGAGATAGGGTCTTGCTTTGTAGTTCAGGCTGGCCCCAAGCTCAGCCTCAAACTCACATCACAGCAATCCTCCTGCCTCTGCCTCCCAAGTGCTGGGATTACAGGCGTGAGCCACCACGCCCGGCACTGTGGTGTGTGGTACTGGTTGCTGCTGGGCGTGAGTCTCCACGCCCAGTATTGTATGTGGTTACCGGGGATCGAATCTGGGCCCTTGCACTTGCAAGACAGGAGCCGGAACCACTGAGCTAACTCCCCAGCCCCAGTTCTTACCTTCTTGCTTTCAGATGAATATTGTCTAAAAATGCAGCTTGTTGGGCCCAGGGTGCAGGCATTCCAGGATCCAGCATTCTAGGAGGCTGAGGCAGGAGGATCAAAAATTCAAGCCTAGATTGGCCAATTTAGCAATGTACTGAGACACTCAACAATAAAACAAAGAGAAAGAAAAAGAATAAACAAACAAACAAGCAAAAGGCTGGAGATGTAGTTAATGCCATGGGTTCAATCCCCAATACCACCAAAAATGGATGAATGAATGAATATGATGACAATATAGCTACAACCCACCATGCCTGGCACTGTAGTATGTGGTACTGATTGCTGGTGGGCGTGGGTTACCATGCCCGGCATTGTTGTATGTGGTTACCAGGGATCAAAGCTAGCACCTTGCACTTGCAAGACAGACGCTGGAATGACTGAGCTAAATCCCCAGCACATATCCAAATTGTTAACTGAAAGGAAATGATGATTTGTACTTGATTTATGCTGTAATGTACCTGGATCTACCTCTGAGAGTGGCAGAATGGTCCACAATGTGCACCATCAAATCCACTTAAGATATTATAATAGCTTAGTAGTAGCATATTGGTTATTTTTTAAAAACACACAGTAATATTCATCTGGGAGATAAGTGACTGGATAGAGGACTTTAACCCTGAAGAAACTGGTCAAGAGTGACCAAATACTAGGTAATAAAACAGAATTGTTTTCAAAGTATGAACGTATTTCATTTTTTATCTAAATATTTTAAAAGACTTTCAGATCCATTGTCTGACTTCTTTTTAATTATGATTTCAAATCTTGGAATTTCCAGTAGGAAGATTAAAAAATACTCAACATCAATAATCCTTAGGGAAATGCAAATCAAAACACAACGAGAGATCAACTCCTCTCAAAATGGCTATTATCAAAGATACAGAAATGAAGAGCCAGTAAGGTCGTGAAAAAAAGGGATGTCTTCTACACTGTGAAGGAAATGTGAATTATTACAGTCATTACAAACAAGAGAATGGGGCTCCCTCAAGAAATTCCAATTAAAACTACCACCCAATCTAGTAATCCTGTTATGCCAAAGGAAACTAAGTCAGTACACCAAAGAAGCATCTGCATTTCTGTATTTATTTCAACACTACTCACAGTAGCCAAGAGACGGACTCAATTTAAATGTCTATCAACAGATGAGCATACTTTAAAAATAGTTCCTCTGTATACAGTAGAACACTGTTCAGTCGTAGGAAACAAGGGAACACTGATGTATTCAGCCAATGAATGAGCCTCGAGGGTCCTATTTTAAGTGTTCTAGGCCAGGTACAGGACGCAAAGCCCATGCCCTCACCCACACGTGGAGTCTAAAATAAATGACCTTCTAGAAGTAGAGAGTAGAATGGTGATTCTATTCACCCCAGGGCTGGGGTGGTTGGCAGGGACAGTAGCTGAGGACAGATGGGTATACAGTTATAGTCACTTAGGACAAACAAGTTCTGATATCCTGTTGCACAGTGAGGTGAGCGTGGCCAAAATGTACTGCACATTTCTGAACAGCCAGAGGAGAGCATTGGTGAAGGTTCTTGTTACCCAGAAATGATAATGGCTTCGGATGAGAGATATAATATCTCTAGATGATATCAACAATATCTATAACTGATTTGATCATCACACAATGTATATGTGTAAAAGTGTCACACAGTACACCATAAATAGGACTATTGTGTCAATTAAAAAAAGTGAAGTTGAAATGATTTAGCTAAAAAAAAAAATTCACAATTGCACTTCTGAAATTCACCGCAGAACAAATCCCAAAATGAAATCTCTTCTGTACAGAGTGCTTAAGCAAAACAAAGTTAGAATTTCCATGGAAACAGCCTGGAACTCTTGAAGGAGAAGAGAGGACAAAAGCAAGCATGAAAATGCATTTATTTATTTTTTTGTGCATGCTCACCTCTGCCCCTCCAAACCTCAGGCTGTCATCCTAATGAATGCTTTCAAGCCTCAAAAGGAATTAAGAAAAAAAGGATTTGACAAGAGCAAGGAAAGGACTAAATATAATTCCTCTGTGGAAGAAATGTATGCCATAATCTTCCCATCTATCTCCCCTTCC
The DNA here is from genome assembly GCA_004026965.1 of Petromus typicus. Classification (NCBI taxonomy): domain Eukaryota; kingdom Metazoa; phylum Chordata; class Mammalia; order Rodentia; family Petromuridae; genus Petromus; species Petromus typicus. The sequence continues at coordinate 47,265 of PVIR01004940.1, forward strand.
TCATTTGGGTAGTCTCTGTCTCTGTCTCACTTTTTTTTTTTTTCTTTTTTTTTTTTTTTGAGACAGGGTCTCGCTTTGTGGTTCAGGCTGGCCCTGAGCTCAGCCTCAAACTCACATCACAGCAATCCTCCTGCCTCTGCCTCCCGAGTGCTGGGATTACAGGCGTGAGCCACCACGCCCGGCACTGTGGTATGTGGTACTGGTTGCTGCTGGGGTGAGTCTCCACGCCCAGTACTGTATGTGGTTACCGGGGATCAAACCTGGGTCCTTGCACTTGCAAGACAGGTGCTGGAACCACTGAACCAAATCCCCGGCCCCTCCATGTTACTTCTGTGCTGCTGTTACCGTACAGAGGTTTAGCTGTTATTTCGCTGGGATAAGATGTTGGTACTGACATGAAGTAGAACTTTCACCTCTTTGGGGGAGATCACTTAAGATCATTGAAATTAGTTACCAAAGTAAATATACATGTATCTATGTATATCTCAGTATAGTAATTCCATTTGTCCAAGTACTTCCGGATTTCTACAATTCAATGTTATCAATTAATTTGTTGTTTTAGATTTCCTGTTGCTCGTAACCCAATACCGCAGACTGCATATGTGACAAAGAAAAGAGTTGCATTTTGGTCCACGGTCTGGCCCAAGGTCAAAGGCCTTCATCCAGTAACAATCTTCTTGATGGCAGAATCCTGACGTGGGGGTGGAGCGGGATGACTTGAGGCCAGAGACAGGAACTGCATAAAAGGCCTGCCTGACTGGCTCATATAACAGACCCCATCTGGAGATGACTCATCGGTCCAGTAACTACCTGAAGGGTTAATCCATTCAAGAAGACAGTGCCTTAACCTCCTCTTAAAGGTCCTACTTGGCCCCAATTTTTCATATCTCACACTGGGGATTACCTTTCAGCATGAGTTCAGAGGGGACAAACAACTTCGAGGTAGCTGGTAGCTGGCACACTTTGCCCCTCTAGAGAGAGTGAAGACTGCCTGATTCATAGGTATGAGACTCAGACTCGTCCAGCACCTTGGATCTCAGACATCACTCTCACTCTCGGTCACTTGCTAAACCAACTAAGACATCGTATCATGACTGTGCTCTCCTCTCTGTATTCAAAACATCTACTTGTTTAGAAACATGTGCCTTAGTGCTACACAGTGACGATCTTGTCATGTCTCTGGAACTGGTAATACAGCATTACACCAGGAAACACTCTCAAGAAAGGTGCAGCCAGGAAAAGGTAGAGTTTTGGCTTTCCTGACAAGCTTTTCCCAGAACTGTATGACCTATTTCTGATTGATAAATACTGCTTCAAGTTCAGCAATAGATGGCTTCCTGAGGACAGTGACCTTTCATAAATCTGTAAATTAAAACATGTCTTTTGGAATAGTCATTGGTGTGTTGGCTGAATTAAGTAGTTTGGAAATTATGTTACTTAACCTAGGTAACAGCTTGGGGTGCAATAATAGTTCCTCTTGGAGATAGGCTGGTGTTTATTTTTTTTCCTTAGAAAAGTAAAGGCAATTAAAATTGAGTCTGTGATGACTCTAAATGGAATGGCAATGCTAAAATACAAAGTATGATACATAATCTATCATCACGATTTTCTTCTTGTAATTACCAAAAACTGGTGGGGGAATTCAAGGAAAGATTTACAATGAATTTAGGAAACATTGGAACCAAGAGTTCTACAAACAGCCACCCTATAATTAGCATAACATACATTTAGTACAATAAGTATGACACTCAGTTGATATTCTAACACACATTATTAGATTATACCTCATCGTTGCTGGCAAAAATTAAAAAATGAAAATATCCAAGTAATTTCTCCTTCTGGTAGTTACCACTGCTGGATATGGGGACCACTGCTACCACATATTTAGCTGTGTGGCAAGTCATTGGTTTACTTCAATACTTAAATGACCATATGAGACTCTTATTGAGGCAGATTAGGAAAATCTGGGCTTTCTTGTACTGGGGACGGAACTTGGGACCTTGTGCTTGTGAGACAGGCACCAGAACCACTGAGCTAAGTAGTCTGGCCTGAAGCAGGAGATTAGGACATGGCAAAGTGGTTGCAAAAGTGGGAAACAACATGTCAATTAGAGACACAGGACACACACAAAACAGCTTTCAAGCCCTGCACCTGTATCCACCAAAGAATGCTACTTTCATTCCTTCTGGTACAGGATCAAACATGGTTTTGATTGGACAATCTAGATATGACATCAAAATGGGGTGTATAAAAGATGGTGGGTGTTGCCCTCATGACTGTTGCTTTCTCAGTGCCCTGCTCTGTCCTCTGCACAGCATATTTTTTTCTCCTCCACTTAATTGGGTCATATTCAATCTGCAGAACCCACTTCTTCTACCTTGAGCAAATGTAAAGCCTCACTACTTAATTTTTTGTCTGATTCTTTGTTTAGGACAAGAGTCTTGAAGGGATACCTGGAGAGGTGGCAGCACCTTAGAGCCCTGGTCATAGTATTATCAACCCAATATGATGTTCATAAAAATCACTGAAATATGGGTTACAAAAAGCAATTTGCTCCATTCATGTTGCTCAAACGTGGTAGAATCTAGCTCCAAAAATCAGTTTACCCAACTCCGGTACCACTGTGCTGATCCATCTTGTGGCTGACTGCTGGCCACCACTACCCATCCCTTTCAAGCCATCTTTAGCTAAGTGAAGTTCAATGATGCAAACAGTCCTTAAGGCCTACCTTGGGACATTCCATGTATCATCTGTCAAGTATGCAGTGGATATTCAGTAAAATTTGCTTTAAAGAGATGAAAACAGACAGGAGAGTTTCACGCTCATTGAAAAAGCTGTGAGTCATGCCTAATATTACTAGTTAAAGGGAGCAATCACTCATCTTTACTACAGAATTAGAAACAATGCAACAGAAGTTTTTAAAAATTATATTTAATACAAGTGAATAGATTAGAAGATCTGAAATGTTATAAAGCAATATACACAATGAATAAATAATCTGCACAGGCGAGTCATGTCTACATTACATAACACTGTCTAGTTTGGGAATACTTAAAAGTAAATCCAGTGACGATGGAGAAAGTCCATAAAAATGCTAACCTGTCTTCCCTTGTATGAAATTGTTCAAGTATAAAAATCCAATACAGTGTAAAATAGTATTCAATTTAGTTTAAGAATAAAAATTGCAAGTATTGCAGTTTCAGAAGAGAAAATGTAAAGCAGCATTTAAAAATTACACGAACTACGTTGGAATAGTGTTACAGCGATGAATTACCAATAAATGAGATCTACACAAGCAAAAATCAGAGAAAAAAGCAAGAAACTAGCCATGGAGCAAGACTAAAATAAACTAAAATGTGTTAATGTAAAAGTATTCTCTTATACAGTGCACATATGAATTTAAATAAATCCAAGTCAACATCTTTAGTTGAATAGGTTAATATTTAATATGCTACATCTAGACCTACTAAATAATTTATGCCATGAGATGAATACATAATTTTACAGTGTCACATCTAAAGTTCCTTTCTTTAGAGTGCAGCATAGTAAAACTTAAAAATAAATATCTTAAATAGCATTACTATTAAGGCACAGTATAAACCACATTATCATTAACCACTGAAGAATTGTAATCTCAATAACTTTGTTGTCTCAGGTACTGAATTCACTAATAAATAGTTTTAAATAGGACTCTGAAATAGATACTAAAAAGTGTAAAATTATTTAAAAAGGGGGGGGGGAATAAATGTCCTTAAGATAGTTCTTAAGGGTTTCGCGTCTGCAAACTTCACCTGCCTTTATTCCCAAGTCCCAAGTCGACAATAAATAGAAAGAGAAGGCTGTTGTAGTAAATGCCTGATCCTGTGTAGAGATCAGAACTGCTGACTCCAGCAGATACAAGTTTCCCAAAATTGAAACAGGATGGGGAGAGGGATTAGAATGTGACAAGCTCATCAAACAAGCACAAGTGATGTGTTCTTTCCAGAACTGCGTGTATTATTGATTGTCTGTACAGCTGTTGCGCCCATGCATTCCACATCACTTGTTCCACGGTCCCACTTGTTCGCAGGACAGATGAGAAAATAGCTTTGGTGCCTGTCCACCACTGTACCCACCGCCACGCTCCTAGACTGATGGTTCGGTGTCCGTTTCTGAGACAGTATGGACACTACCTTCTCCCTTGAAAAAGTTCTATAGGCCATAGTGACTGCTTAGAAATGACAATCTGTGCGCTCGCCGTTTTGTTTGTAAGAAAGAGAAAAATCTGCTTTTGAACGTAATTCAAGCTACATATTGCTCTCTCTGTATTCCCTGGTTCAACTAGATTCAAATAGCATTTTCTAACTTGTAAAAGGCAGTTTGCTTCCCTGATACTATGAAAAGAGCAAAAATAAAATTCCCGTTACAAAAGTGAAGCTCCGCTGGTATGCCTGCCGTCACTCATCACGGAGCAGCCTTTCCCCTTACTCGGGCTCTTTGGGATCAATTTCCACAACTGTACCCAGGCCCCTCACTCTTATCCTACCCCCTTTTCACCCAGGAACCTACTGGTATAAAAAAACTAAGAATTCTGCTTCACAATAGCATTGCTCTTTTTTTTTTTTTTTTTTTTAAAGCTGTTAAGTCAATGTTAACTCTCTCATTAGCTAATGGAAACTGGAAATTTGGGAGGGAACGAGAAAACAATTCAACTTTGATCAGATGGCTGGTCTATTGCATTCGGTCTGTTTGCAGCTGCTGAGGCTGATACTGGCCAAACGCTGCTGCAGCAGCAGCTGCTGCAGCGGCTGCAGCTGCAGACCCAGGTGCAGCAGCGGTGATGGGCTGCTGGACAGCATAGCCATAGCCTCCAGCGGTGACATATCCTGCAGCAGCTGGAGAGGCCGCGTAGGGGTACTGGTCATAGGCGGCGGCAGCGGCGGCAGCGGCAGCAGCTGCTGAGTATTGTGCATATGCAGCTCCAGTGTAATCTATGTATGGTGTGGTGGAGGCCGCAGCTGCCGTGGGCTGGACGTGGGGAATGACCACTCCAGGCTGCACAAAAGCCTGCGGGTAGACGTAGTGGGCAGGTATCCTGTAGAGAAATGGGAGACAAAGTCAGGCAGCTGTCACCTCCTAGCTGTAGCACTTGTTCAGAGATGAGACAAACTCAAATTTAGTGGTTATTATGAGCATAGGGTTGCCACAATATCTTTCTAGTAGTTCATTGAAAGCATTCTGGCCAAAGTCATGGAGCACTCCAGAGGGAATGCAACCATGAAACCAGGACGATACTCTCCCTGCTGGAATTTTCACTTACAATTATTTCAACCTATTGAATATCACAGGTGCAAAGTTTGGAAAATAAATCAAGGTTGGTGAGGGCTGTGCACACAGAAGAAGGTTTGAATGAAATAAGCCTTTAGGAAATTTTGTATGGAGTTCTTACAAGGAAAATGGTTAGCGAATGGAAAAATTCATAGCTTGAATGTAAGACTCAAGAGTGGTACAGTCTGATTACTGAGTGCTGTGGGGGTGATGGCCAGTTTGTCAAAACCAAAATTTCCACCAAGTCCAGATGGCTATTATCATGGCAACCCTACTGGAATCGCTATGCAGACTCAGCACACATTAATCTCTCTGCAACCTCAGTCACCCTTATTAAAAATGATAATTAAAAAAAGAAGCAGGCGACAAAATAAAGAGTTTAAAAGTTCACGAGTGTGGTAGACACAGCAGAATCACACTTCTCAAACGCACTGTAGTGCAGCTCACTCTGTCACAAGAGGCTGTCGTGGGAAGCTACAAAAAATGCTATTAACATTCACGGCAGTGATTCCCAAAGAGTTGTGCAGCACACTTTCTTCCTTCCTTCCTCTTATTTTTCCATAAAATCCATAAGGACACAGTGGTCAACCAAACCTGTTTGACTACCAGGCACCTGAGCGTCAGCCATCTGTTTATCTCTATACAAGACAGACAGAAGAGATGTTGGGGACTCGGAGTGGGTGAAGGAAAAGGGAAAAAGACAGGGAAGACAACTAAATACTTCTGAAGCCAACAGAAATAAAGAAGGCATACATTGTAAGGAAGCATTTTTTCTGTACATGACTAAAATTTACTCTTCAGGTCAACAGAAGTAGATCCATTAGCATATCTGTTTTAAATCTTCCTTGCTATTATTGTGTAAGAACCAACTGTGTGATTATGCGTTACCCTGCAAAAGTTCAAGAGACTGAAACAAAAACCAAGTATCTTTTAAAATTATGTATTCAGAGATCACACAAGACAGACTCCAATCACCTTACTTAAAAGTCAATTTGGTGAAAAAATAAATCGAAAGAGATGTAAAAAACACTGTCGTGCATCTTAATTCTCACTCCTGCAATTCATTACTGTCCAGTTATGAAACACTAACTCATCCAAACTCCCTTCCTAACAATGTGACACTAGAATGCTACCTGGCTATCAACGACACCAGCTTCTAAGAAGTAGAAGCGCAAGTAACAATCTTCAAATTTTAAAGAACTCAAAACAAAGATTTCATACTTGGATTTTTCAGAAGCACAGATTTTGCTTTGCCTTTCCAAAACTCTACTGAAAGCATTCATTAACAAACATCTATGGAAAAGATAAATTTCTCAGAGGGTAGTGAACTTTGACCCCAGTGATAAAAATACACCCAATGTTACTAGAATTGTAGATCTTTCCCAGTGCCAGGAGAAATGACATCATCAAGTGTTTCTGAGGACACTTAGAGATGTTCTTAACGGCGTATCAGAAACCAGATGCGTGGTCAGGCACACACTCAGAACTCTGCTGCACATCAGGCGATTGGCTCATTCTCAGCGACAGGTGTGGCTTTAGGAAATGCTGTCCCAGGAGCTGCCACGTCCAGTGTGCAGACACGGCAGAGAGAGCCTCCTTCCCTGCCAGTTTACATGTGGTGACAGACAGCAGTGGCTGCAGCCGGGCTATTTTTGATCCTGTCATGCGACAGGGTTTCCAGTGAGTAAAATGTCTTTATAAGGCCAAAGTAAAGCATCTATCAGCTGCAAAGGCCAGCCAGAATGGGCCTTACTGATACTGAGACATTAACCCCTTGGACTCCTAAAGTTTCAAGGACAGCACAGTGGTTGTTAGCTTTGTGTGCTTTGAATAAAGTGGTTAACTGAAAACAAATTGTTCTACAAAAAGGCAAGACAAGTTTCTCTCTGTCTCTGTTTCTGTCTCTGTCTCTGTCTCTCTGTCTCTCTCTCTCTCTCTCTGATGTGCCTATGAAAAAAGGAAGTCAGAAAACAGTCATAGAAGAAGCATTGCTTAGTGGACTCCTCTGTGCATTTGCTTTCCATCAAGAAATAATTCCAAGTTGATCAAGACAACCAATAAAAGTATAATTCTGGGGGCAAATCAGATGCCAACGTGAACTCTAGCACAGCAAAGGGAGATGACTCAAAGGCGAATAAGATGGGGCCCGTGAAACTTGGGGAAAATGAGGACCCAGGAGAGTAAGGAGATCCTAATATAATTTGGGTCAGGCAGGGAGACGAAACGGGAATAAAGGTGAGGACGGGAATAAAGGTGAGGACGCACTTCAGGGCCAACTTCCGCCTTAGGAGTTCTTTTGTCTACAGAACCCCCTGAGGCAATTTGGAATCTTCTTCCTTTTACATTCCTACTAATATCATTCCCTGTAATTACCTAGGTACACACGCCTAACCATATGAAAACAACAACGCAAGAGCAAATGCGCTATTCTGCGTCCTTTCCAAAGAAAAGTTATCGCGTATTCTTTCTCTTCTCACTTCAGGTCCTTTTGATTTTTTTTTGTGACTTTAATGCAACATGCTGACTTCCTCTTCCAATCTATTAAACAAAACTGCTGACAAAGTATCTCATTCATTTGTTCAAAGGAGTCCTTGACCCCTAATTTCATGAAACCAAACAATCCCTTTCTAAATCTCGGCGTGGTAAGCCTTTTATGCACCTGAACCTACACTACTTCTAGTGTTTCTTTCCAACTTCCCTTGAGCCCAGGTCAACTGCGCTCCTCAGAGTCTCCTAGACAGGCCACAGAACTCCTAGTCCTTGCTTTGGTTATGCTGGTCCTGCTGAAATACAAGCCCTTCACAAATTATTCCAGGTCAATGTTTTGTCTTTGAAGACCCAGGGTAATGTGGGGGCCATTTAAGAACCCACCCATTCACTATGTGGACAGTCTTCAGCAAGTTGCTTCACCTTTTAGTCTCACATTTTTCCTGTGTGAAATGGACTAAAATTATCAACCCCAATTTTTGCACATTAAATAAAATGATCTAGAGGAGAATCTACAATGATAAGCAGACTGGGCATTCCATAAAAGAATACCTTATCCTCACCTTTCTGAACAGTCTAGGCCAATTCTTACTTCAAAAAAAAGAGTCCTAAACCCACTGATCTACAGCTTTTGAAGTCAGGCAAACCATGGCTGTGAACTTAGAATCAGACCTGAATACTCACTAGTCTTATGTTTGGGGGATTAATTAAGCTTCCTGCATGTTAGTTTTTCATTGTTCATTTGTTTGTTTTGCTCATGGCAAGAACAGTAATGGTTCCTTTCTCAATTGTGATAATTAAATTATACTATTTATGTAAATCTTTTTTCAGTCTCATGGAGCAGATGTTGGGTAAATGTTAATGACAGTTCTTGCTGTCCCTCGGCCCATGGTAGACATAGTAAATATCTAGCATAGGGGTATTTCACCTAGCACTGAAATATGTAGTGAGTAAATGCTTAAGTCTATGTTCAACCTGACCTGAACGAGTCCCATAATTTGTCTTCACAGATCTGTAGTCTCGCCTGTCTAAGGCTGCAATAAGAAAATGCTGCCTTCAAACATAAACTGTTTATACGGTATTATTCAGCAAATTTACAAGGCTCTCTACATCTGCCCACTGTGTTAAATCAGAAATTATTCCAGGTCAGTGTTTTGTCTTTGAAGACCCAGGGTAATGTGGGGGCCATTTAAAAACCACATTATGATAATAGAGTCATTGCTAGAATTTCAAACAAGTCAAATACAATTTAAAACTCTCAAGCTTCTTTCCAGGCTTACAATATGAGTATGTGGCATTCAAACAAAATCGAGGGTGACCAGGTGTGATTTGTTGGGTACAGACTCAGAACTATAGCAGAGCTGAGAATGCCTTAAAAAAAGAAAGAGAAAGCTTATTTGATCCTCCTGGTATGCTCTCTGCTCCTAATAAGTTCAAACAATTTATGCATCTAGTAATAATCGCCATCTTTTATGAGGACAGCTAATATTAGAAGAGATTAAAAACAAAAGGTTACTATCAAAACACGTTTGATTTACAGTTTTTACAGGACACACTTCCCTCTGGTGGTTCCTACTCTCTTTGTGGTGCTTTGTTTCTCCACGATCTTTAAGGACAATCACAACTAAGGCCACATGCTTAGACCTTTCTCCATGTACCGTCTTTTTTCCTCCGTGCCTTTGTTCAGACTCTCTACCCTGCACCCTTCAGGCATATCTGATCTTCACTGAATCTGCCCAAGACATATCCAATGGCCTACGTCAAGTTCAAGTCTACATCCCTCCTCAGCCTTGCCCAGTTCTTCCAATTCATCTATTTTCTTGCTACTCTGAAATTTTGTACTTAAACCACACCAAGTCATTTGCTATTAGGGATCCTTGGTTGGTTTGTATTTATTGATTCCCAAGCAAATGGATAATTTCTTAATTTTGCACAATGGAAATAATGAACATATACGAATATCTGTCCAGACTAATGCAGTACTACATCCATCAGCCCATCATTTGTTAGCAGTATCTAGGTTGCCTTAGCTCTGGACTCTGATGACTAGCTCTGCATATGGGCCCTTTTCATTCACAATGGACAGAAGACTCTTCAGCTAAAACAAGTCAGATTGAGTCGCTTTGGCAAAAAGCAGGTAGTAAGAAAGTGTTCATGGAAAATATAACTTGACTATTTTAACTGGTTTTTTTTGTCTATTCTTGGAGACTCAAATGAGAGGATCTATGTAGACAGATTCCAGCCTTCCAAGTTACATGTGCAAATGTCTGTCTTAAGCTAGAGTAGAAATGTGTACTGATACTTGAAATACTTTCAAAGAGAACAATTACAAAGGAAGTTTAAAATCTCTGGCATTAGGATTATGGGAATATTGATCAGGTATAATATAGTCCAAACAGACTTTAGCATCTAGGAGAAAACTCTAGGTGGTGATCTCCTACTCATATTGTGTCTAAATGGACAGGAACTGGATACTTCAGAACAGGAAAGCTGGTAATGGCAGGACCTAGTGGTAACAAGTGTGAGCACCTGTTAGGTTTAAAGGAGGAAGTGAGCACTATGCTATTCAAACAAAAAAAATCCGAACAAAACAAAATAAACATCTGGCTAGTGTTAACATGAGAGCTGTTGAACCTTTAAATTAGAAGACCTAAGAGTGGATACACTTATAAAAGAAAGAATCCCATTCCCAGACAACTTCCCATAAAACAGAAATTTAGGACATGCAAGCAATGAATCTGTATTCTTACAGAGAGAAATCACACAATTTAGCACTCACTACAAAAATATGGTTAAGTGGAAGTCACAGGCTATAGCTTAAAAAGCAGGGGGAAAATAGGCCCTTTGCTTCCCATGGCAAAGAGAAAAGTCCACACTCCTCAACACCACCACCAAAACCAAAACGCAAAGAGCCCCTTCCCCAAGGAAAAGAAAACTTTCACTACAGCTCTTTTCAATTAAGTAAAAAAAAGCACACAGTTTAGCTATCAACACCACTTCATGACTGTAATAAATAAAATAAAGCACACGGAGGGCTATTGACTATGGTGAAAAGTAAAACAACAACACCAACATCCATGCATTGTTAATCACCATCTGAGCTTGTGTGTCTGAGTCTACCGGTTACAGAGCTTAACTCCAAACAGAACTATTCCACCTCTTATCATGGTATCCTTCTCATCAGTTAGCTTAACTGTATACGAGCCCTGTCAGGTTAGAAAGAGACAAATACAATTGAGTCAAGTTGAACAGCAGTAACGGAGACGGGTCAGTCATCTGGTACACAAGTCATACCTGGTACTTTGGTTTGGTTTGGTTTTTGTTAATCATAAGCTCAACATATGTCTCGTTTGGAGGCTGCATACTTGGGTCAGATAACTTGACTCATCTAAAAATATTTACAGTATTTGAATGAAAAATACACAAACATATACAGGTAGGTATAACCAGAAACATCTGGTGACCTGTGGATCTTGTCTGTATACAACAAAGAGGCAGATTAAGGAATGACAATCATCTTGATATCAACTTACCCGAAAGGTCTTTGTATAAGGGCCGGATGAAGCTGTTGAACACCGAAGGGAAAACCTAACAATAAAACAACACATTCTGTTTGTGTACGGTTCAGTATTTATTACTCCTACACGTAAAACTGAATCCCAACGTTTGATTAACCAAAAAAAGCATCCTTTTGCGATGCTCCACAGAATATATATGTGTATATTTTAAAGGTTATTTTTTATAAATGCTGTCATTGATACATACGGAAGGTTTTAGCAGACTAAAAATGCAAACTCATAAAACAAAACACTGCTATGTTCAGTTGACAGATACAGATTAAGAGCATAGAAAAATCAGGCTAGAGAAAAAGGTTCGTGAAACGAAACCAAGAACAACAGGTCCTCGCAATGAAGTAACATGTCACAAATAGTCCTACAGTTCTCAACTGAAAAACTCTGTAATTTGGAACATTCTGGCACACTTTGGAAAATTATGGGTTTTACAGTTTAAAGTATTAAAATGAATAAAAAAGCAAGCTTTTCTGGCTTGCCCAAGGAAATAATTAGCTCAATAATCAACTCTCAATTATTTGTGCTGATGCAAAGGGCAGTGTGGCAAATAATCCAAAAGGTCATGCCTCCACATAGGACAAATGCTACGGCTCTCCTTTGGCATCTAATAGCTCATGACTTCAAGTCAAGTGTCTCTCATGTCTAAGTTAGCATCATTTCTAAAAGTCCAGACCACCAGGAGGTAAGGTCCCTCGATTTTCTTGGCTAGTGTTCTGTGATTTCATGTTAAAGTTTTACCATCTGGATACCACCCCACTCCTCTGCCTCCCTGGGGTCGGTATTCAAGTAGAGCACCCTCTCTGAGCACCGTGCAACTGGCGATAAAAGCAGAGGCCACACTAAGCACAGAGATGCACTAGTTGCAGTCGACAAACTGGGCCCATATAACCTCCCATTATTCATTGTTTTAGCTACAAGTGGCTACTAAACACTGGAACACCGGGAGCAGACTACAAATGCATAGTACACAGAAACAAAGAAAGCTGCACACTCTCCTGTCTTTCCAAACTATCCAGGACACAAGATCTTTTTTGAGCACAGATACACTTCCAAGCTGGACAGGAGTATTTATCTTTTTTATTCAGTGCCTCGGCCGAACCATCAGCCATGGTTCAAGTTTGCCAAATACATCTATAGATTCTCAGGGGAGGCCGTGTCCTCTGGATCCGGGAAACATTTCACCCATAAGCGGGGGACACACGGAGGGGGGAGGGAGACAGACATTTCTCACCTGGCTGCATGATCCTTGGTTTGGCTCCCAAGTACGCCAGATTCACATTGGCCTTTCGGCCGTCGATGATGGGGTTGGGATCCTTGCAGGCCCTTTCGGCGGCAGCGCGGTCAGCCATGGTGACCTTAGCAACACACACACACACACAGACAAACACACAAAGCTCTCGATTAACCCCTGAAAGAACCCGAATGGCCCTGAATTTACACTTGAGAAACTGAGATCAAACTTCTGCTTTCTTTCTCTCTCTCTTTTTTCTCCTTCCATTTTTATTCCTGGATCCTCGAGTTTTTTTGTTTTTGTTTTGTTTTTTAAGGAAAGAAAGAAAGAAAAGAAAGAAGGGAAAAACCCTTCACCCCAACCCTACATCCTGTGCACTGGTAGGGCCTAGCAGAGATTTTGGAAGCCTAGATTCTTGCAACTTCTGTAGCTCCCCAGCCCTCCACCTGACGCCCCTCCATGCCCTCCGCGGTAGCAGAGGCTCTATTTGTTTTAAACAAAGTTCGGCCTCACACTGGCCCTACGGTCCCAGCCACCGGTAAACACTGTCCAACGACAATAGCTATTGTCCTGCTCTGGGGCTCCCTGCTCTTGGGCGCTCAGTTGGCGCGTTGAAATCTCCAGCGAGCTTACAGCGCCGTCTCGATTCGGCAAAGGACTAATTTTTTTTTTTCTTTTCAAGTGCCTACCTGTGCAGCTAAAACGGTGAGGGTGTGCCTGGAGGCGGCTAGCCCTGACCTCTCCGGGTGGGCCCTCGGTACCGCAGGCGAAACGCCAGGAAACCCACGCATTTTTACAAAGCAACAGCGCGCCTAACAAACGGCCTCAACCCCGGACTGCAACTGCGGGGCTCCGGCCCCTCCCTCGAGGCCCGCCGCACCCCAAATCCGGCGATGCTCACAGGCCTCTCCTTCCACCCTTGCTCCGCCCGAGCCCCGACACGACGCGGCGCGGAGTCCCCGCGGAACCGGCCCTCCCTCCCCGAGCGCCGCCGCGCGCAAAGTTTGGGCTCCGCGCGGAGCGAAGGGGCAGCGCCGCTCCGGGTCCCGCCGGCCCCGCGCACGCCGGCCCCGGCCGAACGCCACCCGGTGCCTGCCCGGCGGGCTCTTTGTCGCCGCTGCGCCCCCCTTCCCCGCCCCATCCCGCGACTTACAAATCCGTAGCCCCGGGACTTGCCCGTCTGCCGGTCAGTGATGACCACCGCCTCCTCGATGTCGCCGAAGACCTCGAAGTACTTGCGCAGGCTGGCGTCGGTCGTGTGGTAGGGCAGCCCCCCCACGAAGATCTTGGTGTACGTCGTGTCCTTCTGCGTCGTGTGCATCTTCGCGCCCACCCCGCGGCTCGGGCTCCGGCTTGGGCTGGGGCTCCGGCTCCGGCTCCGGCTCCGGCTGCGGCGGCGGCTCGGCCCGCGGCTGCGCCTCCTCCCCGGGCTGCGCGCGTCCCGCAGCCTCCCGCGGCCGCCGGGGCCCGAGGGCGCGCGCGGGGCGAGGGCGGCGGCGCGGCGGGGGCGAGCGGCCGGGGGCGGCCGGGGCCCGGGGCGCGGGGCGGCGGGGTGGCCGGCGGTCCCGGCGGCTGGCTCGGTCTCGGCTCCCGCCCCCCACCGGCCGCCGCGCGGCTTCTCCGGGTCGCCTGGGTCCGGGTCCGGAGCCGGGTCTACACAGCGTGCGCGCGTGTCCACTCACCCCGCGGGGAGGTGACAAATGCAAGGAGGGTGGTCGTGAGGCGAAGAGCGGTACGCGGAGGTAGATTTCGCCCCGGGAATCGGCCCCGGCGGGGCGCGGGCAGGGTCTGCTGGGAGCGCGTCCGGGCGCGGGGGCGGCGATGGGGGCGCCGCGCGGCTCCGGCTCCGGCTCCGGCCCCGGCTCCGGTTAGCTTCCGTCCCTCCCGCCGCGGGAGCTGGAGACTAGTGCAGAGCGCGGCTCTCCGCCCCTCTGCTCCCTTCCCCCGCGGGCCTGGGGTCGAAGCCCGGCTGGGGAGGGGGCGGGCCGGACGCCTGCGATTGGCCAGGACGGCACCTGGGGCGCCCGGCGCCGCCGCCCCCCAGCTGTTGGGAACAGCTGCTTCTCTCCCGGCGCGGTGCCGCGCGGCACTGGGTCGCCGGGCTCGGGCTCTGTCGCTGGCGCGGGGTAGGGCTGGCGGCGGCCTGGCTCTGGCGTCGCCTGCTCTCACCGGTCAAAGTCCTGGGGACCCGGCACGACCCCAACCGGGATCGGGCCGAGGAAACTGCTCCCGAGAGGGGAGCTGCGTTGCTTTCCAAAGCGGACGACGCGAGCTCTTGGCGCTAGGCCTTGGTGACAGGGCCGGCGACCTGGACTGACAAGCAGGGGGTCCTGAGGCCTGGGGCGGTTAGCTAAGGTCGGCCCCACCTAGGGGCCAAGGAACTCGGCCCACGGACCTCAACGGGGATAGTCTGGGGGTCTGGAAAGTGAGGAGGGCCCCCACCTTTCCTTGGCTCCAAAGAGCTGAACTGGAGAGAAACCAGTGAGGTACAAAGCCAGGGCGCACTATGGAGGGTGGAGGGAAAGTCTAGTTTTCATCGCTCTCTGTGCTGCCAGCGGTACATAACCGTGTCCATCGGGCGCTGCCTCGCATTTCGGAGGACAGTGAATTAGTACTTCAACCCCACAGTCACCGCATTTCGTCCTCCCGCACACTCACTCCGGAAGATAGGTGTAGATGTCTCATCAGAAGACCTAACCCCTTTTCTATGTGAAGGGTTTATCTTCTTCTGGTTGAATTACCGATTATTTAGTGACTTACTTGTTTTGTCTGGATGTAATTGTGAAGTATAAAATTTTTTTGGGAAAAAAAAAAAACTTGTTACATAACTACTGATTTTTTTACCTGCAAGCACTTGTAGAGTATTTACCTCACGGATATTTAAAAAACAGCTTTATGTTTTGCAACTTCTTTTCATCAAAATTACATTTAGTTAGGCTTTACAATCGGTCATATTTGAGATTTGGGTGAAAATATCGAATGGCAGCAAAAACATTTCACCTACTGTGGTCAGTACAAAATGCCCTCATCTGTTAGTCTCCTGCGATACCCCCATTACCAGCCTCACAGCCGCGCCGTTTACACCCTTCAAAGCAGGTCAGCGGGTTAACCTGTTAGGCCCTCGCAGACGCACTATTTCTTTTCCCAGGATACATTTGCCATCCGCCCAAGAAGATGAGAAATGTTGCACTTGCAAAAGCTAATGAGAATGCAAATATTCCTGTGCAGAACATTAAATTCATCCCGCTCACTTCTGAGAGTTGACTTTTTGAGGTTACTGGGTTTTTGTTCTTAAGTTTGAACCTCCAGCAGGAGGTACAGAGAGATGAGAAATCCAGCTCCAGTTAAAAAAAAATTTCCAGTGCAACTGGAAAAAAAAAAAAAAGTTGAGTGTTCTATAGACAGATGATTGGCCGAAAGTGGACTTGTAAACAGCAGCCTCTCCTCCTTGCTAAGCTCACATACAGGTTCCAAAGGGACTCTGTGTGCTGCTACGACGAAAGATAATTGTTAAAAATCAGGAGAAACAGAGCAGGCTCTGAAACAGGGGCCGTATTTTAAATTTACCATCCCTCTTGTGTTGTCACTCAAAGAGTAAAGCACTCAGCTGAGGCTCAGCGAGACTTGGAGAGTGGACGCTTCTTACTAGCAGGGAGCTGTATGGAGGGTGAATTTGGCTTTCTAGACAGGTGGTCATCCTAGAGGGGACAGTGATAGTGTCAGGGAAGGAGGGTGTCTGTGAACACAGCCAGCAGTTTGGAAACCTGCTAGGTAAATGGTGAGATCCGCAAAGAAGTTCTGACCTCAGACGGGGATAGCTGTGTCCTTGTACCCGGGCTTTGAAAATAGGTGCTTCTCTGCCGTGGCCCTAAGAATAACGTGAGCCGCGCTCTCCCTGCGATTCTTTGCAACCTCTGACTGCTGTGCCTTTATCCTTTCAAGGGAACGGTGAATACTTGATCATTTTGTTGGAAACTTTGTTTCATTTTGTACGAGAGGATTCCAGGATATTCCCTAATTTTTGAATTCCGGAGATGCCCAAAGCATTACTAATTAATCCTCTGGAGTTATGTGAGTCTCTCAAAGTTTAAGAGGCACTGTGATTCCTTATTTGCCAACATTGCTTATAGTTTCCAAACCTATTTAAACAGAAGCCAAATTTCATATCCAGTTTGGCTCCACAGCCTTCACCAAATGTCCACCGTCGGCGGGCACTGTGCTGGGCATAGCTGAAACCCTCTGTGGGTTTTGTTTTACAACCACACGAAGTGAGCACAGTTACAATGGCCAGACGCACTCTTGCTGGATTTACAAACTTGAGCCATCAAGCCATGTCGCCCTGGGGCTGTAAAGTCTTTCTGAATTCAAAGTTGCAAAGTGATTAAGTACCAAATATTTCTAAACAATTACCCATTACAGATTGAGGTTTGAAAAACAATGCTTAAGTCATCTATTTGCTTTCACAGTTGCTTTTGGCAGAGGGTACTTGTATATTCACAAGCCTTGTGCAATAGGATGTGTGCTTCTTTGGAAAGAAAGAGCCATAAAATACTGTAAACGTTATAAGCTTGTCATATCCAAATTAGTACACATGGATGGCCCTGAATCCTTGGTTCCTTCTCCTTGGCAAGATCAGTCCTACTTTATTACTTATAGTAAATTATTGTCCATTTTGTTCAAAAATTGTATCTGACTATGAAGGGCCAGAACCAACATTAGAAGTTTGAGGCTTGTTTATCTATTTTCTCTTCATCCCCCTTCCCTCTGACATGAATTACGGAGTGCCACTAAGGGTTTACAAACTTTTAGAAGAATGTTGTTTAAAAAAGAATAATAGGTTGAGAAGCCCTATTCTGTCTCCCCAAGGCTCCTTCTTTAAAGATAGTAGCACTTTGGATGAAAAGCCACCTCTGGGTGGGGATAGTGTCTTGGGTGTCACTGGATCTAATGCAGATCACCAAAACCCTTAGCAGAGTCTATCCATAATTAGCACAGAAGAAATACTTACTGAAAAGAATTAAAGACAGCCTCGAGCTTAATGTGAAGAAATACATTCTTGATGGAAATACTGACCAAATGTTTAGGCCAGGTACTTAAGTTTTTCAAAAAGAAAACCAAATATATGGAAATGTTTTAGCTTCCTCTGAGAGTCACTGTGAATATTCTGATATAAAAGCCCATGAATGTTCATGTCTTTGGAGAAGTCCCACGTCAGCTACTGTTGGGTTTCTCTGGGTGGGTTGGTGAGTCCCTTAGGGCAGTAACAGGTCACAAAGTGTATCATAAGTTCTGCATTTATTTTAGTTTTTCTTTTTCTCCACATGGGGGTTGAAGCCAGGGTCTTGGCATGTGAGGCAAGTGCTCTACCCACACTGCACCCTAGTCGGGTCTACTGCAGGTATTTTAGTATGTAGAAGGGGTAGTTGAAAAACTAGTCAATGCGGAGCAGACCCACCTCTGAGGGAAATCGATTCCTGCTGCATTAATTCACATCTAAGCTGGTAAGCAAAGTGAGAAGGAGATCTGCAATTGTTATTTGATCATTAAAGTCATAATGCTTCTATTATATAGAACATTCCCAGACCCAAGAGGACAGCAGGGTCCTTTAGGAAGTCCTGGCAAGAGCAATAAAGAATGTGATGATGAGATATTCAAGTGCATCACCACTGTAATGTTCTCCTCGCCTGGCAAGAAGCAACTTGAGGTGGAAGCACATTTTAGGTTCTATTATATAAATCTGGAGGGTGAGAGAGAGAAGGGAGACATTTTAAACCTACAGGGTGCTTCTTTGCATTTTAAATTCAGGGTGTACTTTGGTCTTAAGTCTTTAAGCAGTGAATCTCTGAGGCGCCAAGTTATTTTTAGGGACTAGGTGGTACTTTCCAACTGTACTGAATGACCTCTCTCTCGATGACAGATTCATCCTAATGAGTTGATGTGTGCTAGGTGAAGGTCGAAGGACTGTGGAGGTAGCCTGAGTCCCAAGGCGGGAGATTTGGGGTCTTGTCTCTGTATCAGTAACTGGCTCCGAGGTCCTGTTAGCTCTACTCCCTTACAAAGCAGTGTTGAGTGGGGGTGGGCTCGGTAGAACAGCTCTTGCCTAGCATGGCCGGGAATGTGGGGTTGATCCACTGCACGGCAAAGATGAACAAGAGCCATACAAACAAAACCACACCTGTGTGAGAAAGTGCTCTGAGAGTTTTCCCTGAGTAGACACATCACAGAATGGAGGATGTTACCCACTCTGTACACAAAGTCGTATGTATTGAGCCTCATCTCAGGTTTAGAAGAAAGCCGTAAGTTAATACACAAGTGGCTTTTTTAAAAAAAAAACTTACTTTTAAACTTAAACTACTTGAAATTGTTTTGTAAGATTCATGTTTTTTATAATAACAATGGAAAGACAGACTCATATTATGACAAAACATAAAGGCAAAAAAGAAGAAAATATGAATCACTTACAATTCTACTCCTTATAACAACCCTGGACATCTCAGAGTAACTAATTCTGGGCCTTTCCTGTTCGTAAATACACCCTTGTAAGTGTACATGTATGAGTTACACTCTATATTCTGTTTTCCATTAGTTTTTTGATCGAAATAGCATAATATTTTTCCTTATCATTCAGTAGTTTCTAGAATTCATTTTAAATGCCCAAATAGCATTTTCTCATATCCATCCCCTAACATTTATTTAAGCAACTTTCTTGGGGGGTTATTTATATTTTTTCCTATTGTTTCCTACTATAAAAGGCAATGAAATTAATACTCTTACAAATAAATATTTCCACACATGGCTGGCTTCAACTTAAGCCTGGTTCTGTAAGGGACTTTGTTTTGTCCACCAGTAAGTCTTTGACTCCTAGAAGGGTGTTTGGCACATAGTCAGTGCTTAAATACTTGTCAGATGAATGAATACATTCTTACAAGTTTATATGTTAGGTCAAAGCTATGTCCATATTTAGAACCTGTGATATGTGTTTCCAGAGTGTCCTCCAGACAGTAGCATCAGTTTTTCTCAGGACCCTGTAATGTTGCTGTATAAGATAAAATGATTTCAGTGGCAAGTGAGAGAAATCCTAACCTACACTGGCTTAAGTAATAAAAAGGCACTTATCATCTCCTGTTCTACAAGGCAAAGGGCCCAGAGGCAGGTCAGTCTCCACTTGTGACTTGAGCACCAGGGCCACATTGTCACCACGATCGTGCCCCCCTCTGAGGGTGGCTTGTTCCGAAGCTGCCTCCTCCTAGATAGCAAGAGGCTCCTGGCAGCTGCCAGGGACATGAAGGTCGCTGCTCAAACATGAGGGTAGGGATGAAAGCGGGTGGAGGAGTGCATCAGGCGTTTTGCTCCAGTTGTCAAACAAAAGTCCCCTCTTCCTTTACACTGTATCACCTCATGGGAAATGCCCCTTGCCTGGGTCCCAGAGGGGAAGGGAGTGGGATGGCTGATGGACTTTGGACTGTTTTCTACTTGGTGTTCCCATCATCAAACCAGTTCCTGAGGCCCAGGATGTGAGGTGACGCTGCCTGTCTTGTCTCCAGAACTGGCTGCAAGATGAACACCATCTTTGGGAAGTTCTGGTGGGGTGAAGGCTTAAAAACAGCAAAAATTTACTTTGAATGTCCGTATTTTATTTTTTAAAGTGTATGTATTTTCGGGCTGGGGATTTAGCTCAGTGGTACCAATGGCTACCTTCTAAGTGCAAGGTCCCAAGTTCGATCCCCAGGACCACATATCACAGTGCCAGGTGTGGTGGCTCATGCCTGTAATTCCAGCATTTGGGAAGCAGAGGCAGGAGGACTGCTGTGAGTTCGAGGCTGGCTCGGGCTACATAGTGAACTCAGGGCCAGCCTACTACAAAGTGAGACCCTGTTTCAAACAAAAGGATCACTTTTCACTTGTGTCCTGTCCACACACCCTCCCCTCATCTATCCTCGGGCCACTCCTAACATTACTCTGTTACCTTCTCAGTGGCTAACAACCCTCTTGTGTATGTGGGCACATACACAACCACTATCATCGTCATTTATTTTTGCCTAGTCTCGATTTCCTCTTACACTGAGCCATACAGCTTTTACTCTTTCCCCTTTGGTGTCATTAGTCTGAGCCGCAGTGTATTCTGCAGTGTCTTCAGTCCATCCCTGGAGCATTCTGAGGCCCGATGGCCTTCAGGGTCGAGGGGGCGGTGCTTTCTCAGCCTCTCCTCCATTGGTCTTCGTGTGGCAGCCCCTGGAAGGAGGCACGACCTTGGGGGCTGCAGCTCTCTGCTTCTGATGTGTAGAAGTATCCCCTTACACGTGGCTTCACTCTCTGTGATCAACTCTAGCCTAGAATACTAAATGGGAAATTCCAGAAATATGCAGTTCATCAGTTTTAAATTGCATCCTATTTGGAGTAGTACAATGAAACCGCACACTATCCTTCTCTGTGCTGTGCAGGACATGAGTCATCCCTTCGGCCCGCAGATCCATGCTCTGTACATGTGAAGTTCTTTTGGTCTTCCAGTCATCTGTCACACTGTCACAGTGCTTGTGTTCAAGTATTATTTCATATTTTGCTGAACAGCAGCCCCGAGGTGTAAGAATGGTGATGAAAGCCGTCTTACTATAATATAGGGTTACATCTGTTCTATTTTATTATTAGATACTATTGTTAATACCTCCCTTGTACAATTTATGAATTGAATTTTCTCATATTTGTAGGAGAAAGCATAGTGTATATAAAATTTGGTACTATGCTTGAATTCAGGCACCCATTGGGGGTCTTGTAGTGTATCCCTTGCAGATAAGGAGGGATTATGGTCTTCTCATGTGTGACGGCTGAAGGCCTTCCACTGGCGGCATTCCCAGCATCTGGGGGAAGAAACTTCATGGCGGAAGGGGGTGTGGGAAGTAGACCATAGTGTCCACCACAGTCTGTCCCCTTTGATTCTGGGATTAACATCTTAATATATTGAAGGATTTCATTTCCAGGAGTCTCATGCCCCTTTCTTGAGAGAACTTAGAAGTGGAAGGTTAATGGGATATACTGCAGCTGCCAGGGGGTCTTGGGGCTGCACCTGACTTTCTCACTTTCCTTGCCGTATTCTGGGCTCCTGTCCTCCTCAGCTTGCAATCCTCTTGGATGTGGTGGCTTGGCTGCCCGTTACCCAGGATCACCCAGAGAAATGAAGCCAAGAAGGTCCCTTCTTCTGTCTTTCTATCTAACCGAGATTAATCTATTTTAATAAGCATACATTTTGTGGGCAGTCAGTTCTGCAGGGGAGAGTAGCAGGAAGGAGAGTCAGAGAGGGTTACTACTGTGTTAGACTTGAGGCATAAATCTTTCCTTTCCAAGAACTTTTAGGCCTTTAACTGTTTGGGTGAGATTCACTCACATTATTGAGTATAATTGTTTCTTAAAAGTCAGCTGATTTAAATGTAATCACATCTGCAAAATACCTTTACAGCACATCCAGTGTTTGACCAAAGAACTTGCTTTCACAGCCTAGCCCAAGCGGATGTATACAGACAACCATCCCTCCCTCGTGGTATGAGTCCCAGACTGCCACACCTCCTTCATAAAGCAAGTGTAGTATTCATCAATTTTCTGTCAGAATAGAACAAGGGGGTGACTCATAAACACATACTCCAGCCTCCTAGTATGAAACAGCCTGATGGTTGGGATCTGTGCCTCGTTGAGATGGTGAATCCTTGTCCGCTGGTCCTTGGACCTCAGAGATCAAGTAGTGTTACTGACAGTTGAATGTGACTCTTGCTCTGTCTTCTGGTGTGAGTTTTCTCTAAGTCCAAATAGCCCTGAGCTTCCAAGTCAGGAAACCCAAGCCTGTGAGTGTGGTAAGGGGTGTTGGTGAGTAGGCCAGCCTCTCATGTGTTCTCAGATTTTGTCTTCAGTTCCTGGCACAGAGCTCTGAAAACTCTTGGAGTTTACTATCCTGGCATGCTAGTGAGCTGACTCATGGGTAGTGGGGCTGAGGGTGGGGGCTAGTTACCAGAAAAACCTACCATGGGATAAAAGGGTCTAGAATTTCAGTCCCAGCCCCCAACCAGTAGCCAAAAATTTAAACTCTCAGATCTGGTAATGGAATCCCTAGAAAACCCTAAGCCATCAGGTTCAAGGAGCTTCGAGGTTGAACACACGTGTGCTGAGAGGCTGCTGGAAGCTCCGTTGCTGCCCACCCCGTACTCTGCTCTGTGCATGTTCTGCATATGGCATTTTCTGAGCTGCATCTTTTGTGGTCACCTGGAAATCAGGAGTGAAACACTTCACCGGGTTCTGTGACTCATTCTGTCAGGTTACTGAACCTGAGAAAGGATTTGTAGGGACCCGTGAATTTTTAGTCAGCTCGGCAGTGTATGGGTCACCTGGGGCCCCCACTTGAGGCTGAAATTGGAAAGGTCTCATGGGATTGAAACCACGATATGTGGGGTCTGCATTAACTCTGGGTGCTTATGACACCAACTGAAGATTTGCTTGTTGGCACTGGAAAACACGCATTTGGTATCAGAAGAAACCATACAGGGACAGTCACCAGAGAAGGCCTACTGCTTTAAACCATGCACCTCCAAAGTTTGAACCACCTCTGAGAGAGCACTTAAGCTGTGTTTTCAACAGGCATCTCTGTCCCCTGGTGCACAGTAAGATGTGTGACACGTGTGGTGGACCCCATGGTCCTGTGCTCGGTCTCATATCTCCTTCTGTGTGAAGTGGATCTTTTGGTCTATCGCAAGACTATCTGGGGTCCTGTGGTCATTGGTTAAACATTTCTCCTTGTGGACAGAAAAGACCAACTCTCAAAGTGGATATTTATATCTTTTGTAATGGCTTTTCTGAGTGGGAGTCTAAGGCAGCTATCCCACTGCCAATGGCCTGGCTGGCTCATAGAGGGACGGGACATGTTGCAGAGTCAGCATGTCTCTGTTGCCTCCTGGTTAGTCATCTGATCAGCTTGAGTGAGAGTGATGGGGCTCCACCTCTGCCATCATAGTGGCTCTGTTCTCGAATCCATTGGGCCAGACCGGGGTAGTGATGACAGAAAGTGGCTGGCTTCCGTAGGTCAAACCATTTCATCTACCTCACTGTGGTCCTTGCATCTTGTGGAGGTTACTGTCTAATACTCAGAAACATATTCCACGAAGGTCTTCATGTTTTGGTGTTCACTCCCAGTTTCCATGTCCATGTATCTCTTCTTCTTGAGACTTCCTAGTCTCTGATCTTCAACTCCTTCTCCAGATCTCTGACAGATGACCAAATAGTTGCCATCACTACCTGTTCGTACTCTAGCTCGGAGCAGTTCTTCACACAAAGGTGGGTGACCCGGAGCACTACCTGGTCCATCGACAGTGAGAGGAAGTCTCTTCTCCAGGTTACCTCTGAATGGGGTTGAAGGAAATCTATCACTAGAGTTTGAACTTCCCAACATGATGTGCAGGCCCATCTACCATCCAGGCTGGGTGATTTCCTTTCATATCAGGTAGTTCCCTGCACCAAGCGAGGGGCATGTGCAGAGGGGCACATGTTGGCTCCATACTGGTGAGGAGGTGGAGTCTGAACCACTTGCCTCGAAAGCCCTGACCTCTGGTCCTGCTCCTGTCACTTGTGGATGTAACACTTCTGTTTTATGGCGGATTGTCTTTGGGCTTGTTTAGGCTTAGAACCCAGTGGATCTGACAGAACCTGCTTCACAATGAGGAGTTACAGCTACATGGTCATTTTATGCCCTCAGCTGGGCATTTTGTCTTTACTAAGTCCCAACAACATACTGACAGCTAAGTTGGAAGGATGCACTATTATGTGCTGTAACCAGCATTACTTTACTCTGGAACCCTAGGATGTGTGTTGTAATTCTCGAGGAAGACTTTGCAAAAACTTACACTGCATCTTAAAGCCTCACCAATATCCCAAATTACCTGCTGTCTTAAGGCATCTGGCCCAAGTGACAGGACCATTTGCATTCCAGCTCCATTTCCTGGAGTTGATGTGGTGCTTTTTCCAGATCAGACCCCGTGGAAAGCTTGTAGCCTTTCGTCCTACCTGATTTTTGGGTGAGAGAAATGGTCCTAGGTATAGAATATATGCTTCTAAGACCCAAAGGCCCACCAGGCATAGTGATTTCTTTTTAGGTGGCAGATGTAATAGTTTGTCCTTTATTTTGGAGCAGATTTCTAACATTGTACTGATACAGCTGGGGCCTGCATATTCATAGAGTCCATCTCCTTCTCTCTGAAGCATGTGCATCTTTACCAAAGGTTTTTATTTCTTTCTTAACTGGTTGAGTCAGCGAGATGCTGTCATGGTCGATCACGTGACGTTCCGCTGAATGTCTGGCCATTCATAGGTCTCTGGCCATTACTTTTTTCATGTAGCTTTGGGCCCCCTTCCAATGTATTTCCCTTCTGGGAGTTCAGTTATATCTGTGTTATAATATTTCAGTATTTTCCCACAGTTCCCTGAAACTTTGTTCATTTTTACCATTCAATTTTTTTTCTTTCTGTTTTTCAGGCTAACAATTTTGCTGATCTATCTCCATATTTACTAACTCTTTTCTCTGCTACCTTTGAAGGTGCTTTTAAACCAAATGAGTGATTTCACTGTTTCAATTATTGCACTTTCTGTAATAGATTCTTTATGTTTTAAATTGCCATTTCTTTGCATAGGTTCCCTTTTCTGTTTTTTAATTTAGACTAGATTACATTTTTTAACCATAAGACTGCTTAGTGTCATTGCTAAGTCAATATCAGGATCATTTCAACGCTGGTTTTTATTGGCTCCTTTTTTTCCAAACAGAAGATGACAGCTATCTATTTCTTAGTATATTCAGTGTTTTTAATTAAGAAGGGCCTTTAGCAATCGTACATTAGATTTTGGACACTGTTATGCTTCCTTCAAGACTGTCAACTTTTGTACAACATGAGAGTTAAGTTATGACTTTGATGTGTGCCAAATTTGTTTCATATTTTGTTAAGACTAAGCAATGGAGGTGTTTCCTAAACACACTAACTCAGCAGAAATCAACACATGGGCTCTTTCTCCTGTGAAGATTTTATCTGAACATGGTTATAGTTCTTTTTTTTTGGCAATAGATCTAGAGTAGAACTCAATCTAGAGTAGAGCTCTTGATTCTAAAGAGCAACTTTTTGGATGTCTCCATTGGATCCTACTAAGTTAATGAGGTATTAATGAGTCGTTTGCTACACTGAAATATCTTTTTTAAAATTTTATTTTATTCATGTATGTTTGGAGCATGTGATGATTACATTCATTGTGGTCAGCTGTTATATAGCCCATCACAATTCTTCTTTTTATTAGACTGAAATTTCAGTCTTCAGCACTTTCTTGTTCTCTTGCATTTTTTTTCCCCGAAACAGCCAGTGTCTAGAAAGCCTCTGCAGTCTTACCCTATGCAGCACAGACCACTCCACAGACAGACTTGTAAGGGAACACAGTACCCTCATACATTTTGCCTGCTGTTGAAGTGGTTGAGAGAGAAAGGGCCAATCTTGTACAGTTACTCCAATCTTCCATTGCAGGAGCGAAAGGCTACATTCTAACATGATATTTTAAAAGAAAGTTGAAGCTATGTTATGATATAATTGAATTAGAATCAGCCATCGCTGTACACATTGAAAGTAGTGCTATAGATCTTTATATATATATGCTCACAGTTTACACACACACACACACACACACACACACACACACACACACACGCATGCACACGTACATGTACATGCCCATGTCCATACCCACAGACATACACACAGCTGAATATTTCCAACACCTCAAAAGTTACTCAGGGATTTAGCTCAGTGGTTCCGGTGCTTGCCTTGCAAATGCAAAGGCCCGGGTTCGATCCTGGGTAACCACATACAACAATGTCGGGCGTGGTGACTCACACCCAGCAGCAATCAGTACCACATACCACAGTGTCGGGTGTGGTGGTTCACGCCTGTAATCTCAGCACTCGGGAGGCAGAGCAAGAGGACTGCAGGAGTGCAAGGTCAGCCTGGGCTACATAGTAAGTTCAGGGCCGGCCTGAACTACAAAGCAAGACCCTGTCTCAAAAAAAAAAGTACCTTGAATTTCTTCAGTACAATAGCTTCAAGATTCACCCATATTATGTAAATTAGCAGTTAGAAACTTTTCATTTCTTAGTAGTATTCCCTGGAATGGAGATGGCGCAATTTTATACTTACCCACTCACCTGCTGATGGATCGTTTCCAGTTTATTCTGAGGGCTGAGGGTGTGGTTTGGTGATAGAGCACTGGCCTAACCATGCATGAGGCCCTGAGCTCAACCTCAAAAGAAAAATAACCTTGGGCCGAGCATGTAGCTCAGTAGTTCTGGCTCCTGTCTTGCAAGTGCAAGGACCTGGGTTTGATCTTCCAGGAACCACATACCATACTGGACATGGAGACTCACCCCAGCATCAATCAGTGGCACATACCACAGTGCCGGGTGTGGTGGCTCACGCCTGTAATCCCAGCACTCGGGAGGCAGAGGCAGGAGGATTGCTGTGATGTGAGTTTGAGGGTGAGCTCAGGGCCAGCCTGAACTACAAAGCGAGACCATGTCTCAAAAAAACAAAAACAAAAACAAAAAAAAAAAAAAAAAGAAAAAAAAAGAAAAATAACCTTGCCTTTAATTTGCATCCACATGAGTCAAGGTAGAAACATAATTTCACTACTTTTGGGTAAACCTCTGGGATAGAGTGATAGTCTGAGGAGGTGGGTAGTTTACTTTTACTTTAATTTATGCATCTTGAAGTTTTAATAAGTTGTTCTTATTCCTATGGATATTCATCTTAAAATATTTCTAATTTTTCCTTATGATTTTTTTGTTTAATCTGGTTTACCTTGATAAACCAGTGGTTCATTTAGAAGTACGTCAGTTAATTTTCAAACATTTAGAGTTTTTCTAGTTATCTTTCTGTTTTTGGATTTTATTTGATTTCACACAATGGTCACAGACATACACAGTATGATGTTAACCTCTTAACTGTGTGAAGCTTGTTTATTCATGAAGTATATTCTATTTTGATAAATATTCCACGTGCACTTGAAAATGACCTACCTTACAAATACAGTACAGTGTTCTAAGTATGTTAGTTAGAGCAAGTTGGTAATGTCACTGGGGGTTTTATCTGTTTATTCTGTCAGTAATTGAGAAAAATTTTGTAAACCCTCCAACTGTATTGTAGACTTCTCTGTTCTTCTCTTTAGTTCTGTCAACTTTTGCTTTATGTGCTTACACGGTGTGTTACTAAGTATGTATACACTTCTGATTTGTTTTTGTTGATTTGATCTTTCATTGCTTTGAAGTATCCCTCTTTCTCACAATGATTTATTTTTTACCTTGAAATCAACTTTATATATATATATTTTTTTTTTTTTTTTAAAGGTTTTTTGAGACAGGGTCTCGCTTTGTGGTTCAGGCTGGCCCTGAGCTCAGCCTCAAACTCACATCACAGCAATCCTCCTGCCTCTGCCTCCCGAATGCTGGGATTACAGGCGTGAGCCACCACGCCCGGCACTGTGGTATGTGGTACTGGTTGCTGCTGGGGTGAGTCTCCACACCCA
>PVIR01004941.1:0-49712 GCA_004026965.1 Petromus typicus
CCCTCAGCTCAGCCTCCAACTCACATCACAATCCTCCTGCCTCTGCCTCCCGAGTGCTGGGATTACAGGCGTGAGCCACCACGCCCGGCACTGTGGTATGTGGTACTGGTTGCTGCTGGGTGTGAGTCTCCACACCCAGTATTGTTATGTGGTTACCGGGGAATCGAACCCGGGTCCTTGCGCTTGCAAGACAGGCGCTAGAACCACTGAGCTAACTCCCCGGCCCTCTCATATCTTTTTAATAATTATTTTTACTGTATTAATTTCATTTCTTGAACATGTCATATACTGGGTATCTTTGGAAGACAGGTCATTTCTGGTATCTTTTCACCTTTTTTACGAAAACAGGTCTAACTGGCCTACTGAGCTTTCTGATATGCTGGAGAAGCAAATGTTTGTAGAGGACTCATAAATCCAACACAGAGCACCTGTGAGCAGAGACCTCAGTGCCTGGTCATGAGTGAGTGGAATGACAGGAAAGAGGCTGGACCATTCTGTGAATGCATGGTACAGATGCTGTAATGAGCTTTTTTTTTTTTTTTTTTTTAAATTATCTTTATTGGTACATTAAATATACACATCATGATTGCACTCCATAATGGGGATTTGTACCAGTATAAGACACAACTTAATTCTCATTTTTTCCCATAGCCCCACCCACCCTACCACCCCCCCATATATATAAAATTTGTTTCCTTACTTTTTTGTTACAATAATGAGCTTTTTTAATAATTTTAACAGAAACTCAAGAGACAGGGGACTCCACAGACATCACAAATGAACGGTCCACATGTAGTTCAGAAGGGAATGATGGGAGCTGACAAACCGGAGATACATTTAGGAAACGTGCCTCTACCGTGCCATTTCACAGGTAAGGGCCTGATGTTACCAGACATTTCTAATTTTAAAAAATGCAGACATATATTTTTATGAACCATATTAAAAAGAAAAAAAAATGTAACCCTCATTGTCTAAACAAACTCACAAGCCTGTAGACTGGCTTCAGCCTGCTGACTTCTAGTTTGCCAACTCAGCTCTAACAGAACAAACAACTTCCTCCTAACAAGGCACAGAAAGATATCGGTAACATGAGCCCAGGGATGGGCCGCTTACAAATGTATCACCTGTGCCAGAATTAGCCTTAACTTCTCCAAAAATTCTAATAACAAGAATTAAAAAGTCAAAGTAACATTTTTTCACATTTACTTTTATCTTTCTGAAAGAAATAACTTGAAATACAAACAAAAAAACTTCTTTGAAAAATGATTTGTCTTTCTCACTGATTTTTAGAAGACACTTAAGGTTACCATCTATTTAAAATTTTAGTTCCCTGCCAGGCATGGTGGCCACACCTGTAATCCCAGCTGGAGGGGGCGGTGCCCTAAGGCAGGAGGATCAACACAAGTTCAAGGGCAGCCTCAGCTATTTAGTGAGACCCTGCCCCAAAAAAATTCGACTTCAAAAGATTAGACTTTTCCAAAGCTGTTTCATGCTATATAGTTACCGAAATGGCTTTTAAATGTAAGAACTATGAGGGATACGTGCTTCAGCTCAAAGTGACCTAAGAGATTACACCCAGGTAAGATCTGGGTCCATAGAATCTCTACAGCAACTGGATTGGGTCAGAGCCTGAAGATCTGAGTACATTTGGAAGTAATGTCTCAAGAAATTCCTTCTCCAGACTGGGCGTATGAATTCAGAAGCACTGAAGCTCATTCTGCTATAATTCTCAACTGAAAGAGACAGGACTCCTGTGGAATCACATGCACGTGACCTCACTTGCTAAGAAAAGCTATTGTACAATATGCACTCGCAGAATGACTAACACAACAAGAAGACCAGAAGGGAAAAATCACCACTGCATATTAACTTGGAGGAGTTACAGTCAATTCCTAGCAAAGCTCTTCATCTTTGGGGATATGGTGTAGAGAAGGGCACTTACTGGAGCCTACAAGATTCCTTTGAGATTCTTAAGGATTCTTATGTAGTACTAAAGTTAGTGACTGTAGTAAGTACTTGCAGTAGCCCTCAACTTCTTCCAATTGCATGATTTTCTCCCGCCTTTTAGAAAAAAACTTAGTACTTTTAGCCTTTATTGGAATTTGGATGAAATAAATAAATCTGTAAATAAAGTCCATAAAGAGAAAATACGGATGAAAAGGGGCATTTGAGAATCGATTTATAACATACTAAACTCAAGTCCCCACACCTGACTGGTATGTGTATGTGTGCACACATACGGAGACTGTGAGGAAAAGTGCTGAGGGTGCTTTATTGAATGTGATACTAAAATAACTCACCATAAAATCTATGTTATTGTCTTCATTCCTGAAATGTTCCATCAACTTCTCGAAGCGCTGCTTTTCTCCACAAACCTGAAACATACATTTTTCTTGTGACATAACACTCCAAACATAAGCATTCCAAAATTAGATGCAAAAACTTCAGCATTAATAATTATTTCCAGAGTGTCTTTTTCCCCTCTCTCTCATACTATTTACTCCTCTTCAAAGCTCATTAAACTCACAAACAGCCACATGAATCAGGACCTAAAGTGGTTCTTGGTTTTTATTTAATATTCTCTTCAAGTCTATATCAAATGTGCTATCTTTTACTAGTTGTCTGCAAATCTATCAATTTTTAGCATCCATTCAGAACCCAAGAATGTAGCTCATGGTTATAAAAAACCAAGTAAATAAAGTACTCTTTAAAAAGACATACTAAAACACTTGAATAATTTAGTACTTAAATTCCTCAAAAGGCAGATTCAATATGTTCATATGTCAAACTGAATCAAGTAATTTTAGTGCATGAATTATAACAGAAAAGTACAGCAGGCACTGAGAAATTTATAATAATTTTGGAAGTAACTTCCCAGAGACCTAAAACGTGTATTCAGTTCAAATTAATGCTTTAATTGATATGCAGATAAAATCCTGAGCACCCCAGAAAACCAAGGTATTTTCAAACACATGGAATTAAATATGTAGAACAAAAACCACAGAATCAGATAAAGATTCATGCAAAATAATAACCCTTCAGAGATTTAATCCCAAAAATAAAAGGAAAAGCCTGACTTCTGCTTCCTTTTGGGGTGAGGGGGTGAGGCAAAGTCTTGTACTCACTTGTTATTCATTTGGCCTTCAGAAAGTATTTCTATGAACATAGAACATAACCCTTGAGCTATGTGCTGAATTAGAACACAGATCCTGGTTTTACAAATTAAATCTGGGTTTCATGTGTTCAGCTACATTTTCTGATTCCTGTGTGACCCAAGGGATTTCCAGAGCAATCCTCAGGAATTCTAAAATGGTGTTTCATAACATACAGTGCATTCATTTAACCCAGTCATATGAAATTCTATATTAACATATATCGATATACAGACATGGTGAAGATAAAGTCCCACTAAGGCACGGATTCTGTGCTTCATAAACCATTATTTGGCCAACTTCCTACATCAGTGCTCAGCACACTGTAAATTGTCTGCCTTGTTGAACTGCACTGACTAGAAGATAAGCAAGTAACTGCTAACATTCATCTCACCAAGGGTTGAATAACTTCTGCTACTCTATGTTTTGGGGATGAATGAAGAACCATCAGGTCATATAAACAAGCACCAGAAGTAAATTCTCAGTGATAGCTCCTGAGCCTGAACCCCATGTTGGAAATGGAAGCTCTACTCTTACACGACTGACGCAGGACAAATGACTTTCTCCATTTATTACCCCCGCCTTAATTTTTAAAAATGGTTTCAGAAGCAGAGAGGCACAGCCCAATCTGGAAGAAGTGAGCAGCCCTGGAAGAGGAATCTAAACTAAGTTTCCCTGACACAGTTTCCACTTTAGATGTATTGTTTCAGTCATCCTTCCTTTTAAGTAGTTTGCTAATTGTGCAAAAGTTATGTAATGATTACTGTAATGTGAAAGAGGAATCATAATGTGACCAACACAAATGGTTTCCCTTGAAACAAGCAGTCACACTGCCAGAGCACTAGTTTCCATACAAATGAGCTGATTCATTGAATCATTTTGGAGGTTGAATATTTTATTCTTTTTTTCCTCCTCCTTTCACTGCCAGATTCTATTTAGATTTTGTTTTTTAGGTAATTCTAATATAATCAGTAACCTTATGCTTTAAACTCTGTGAGCCTCAAGGATGCAAAGTGGGACCAATTTGTCTGCTAAGAATTTGATTTTAGGGTACTATAAGAAATTTGTGAAGAGATATTCAGCTGGTGCTTATTCTAGTTATCTTCTGGGTGTTACCTGTGTTATTATTTAATAAAATAATTTAGAGTACTACTTGGCCTTTGCAGTAGTCTAGTAGTAGGGATTAACCTGTCTTGGAAGAGTGTATCTATTACTAGGTGCATTTTAGAATGAGACATTTATTGGCATATAATTATGGTCAGATGTCTCAGATTTCTGAGGTGAACCTAATTTTAGGCACTCATTTTTGTTGATAGGTCATGTGATCCTGCTGAGTTTCTTTTCCCCTAAGCAGAAGCCTCTTTTATCCTTACAGGTCCTAAGAGTATTTATCTTAGGTCAGAGTAAGAAGCTGACACGGAAATCACCTATGTTTTTTTTACTGTGTTTCATTTCCCAGTTTCATCTTTTTTAAAGAAAGGAAAATATAGTACCTTCCCTCACTCCTGAAGATTGGTAAATAGTTCCTTTTATTTACTGCTGCTGTGGAGTGATGAGATATGCACTTTATTTTTAAAGACTCAATAAAAAAGGCTTTTCATTATCAGTACATCCACAATAGATCACATGCGGGACTTGAGAAAATTTGCCAAGCAATCTTTGTCTTTATAGATATTAATGCTGACCCTCGGTTCAATGTTTTAAAAATAAGTCAAACTGGTGTTAATCCCCTCCTAGACTGTGGCACAGCATAAAAACATGTACCTCAATAATGTTCTATTGAAAATGTAGTAGAGGCCTTGTACTCTCATAATTTCCCAACAATGTGCTATCCTGTGTTTGCCTCAGGAGAAAAGTAGTAAAAAAAGCAAAAGCATTTCCCAATTCTCCTGTACTGTTCCTAACCCATAATGTGCAGGTATTTTGTGCAGTGTGCAATGTGTGTGTGTGTGTGCACACGCATGCGTGTCTGTTCTTGAAATAGAGAAACAATCAGAGACATCGTTCAGAAGAAAACTGATATACTGACATCGAATTCATATTTCTGATACATGAGGCAGAAGGTGCTGTTACTTTTCCTTGATGTTTGCCAAATTTGAATAAAGGGATTGGTATGAAATTACAGAATGTATGGAAAAATGTTTTCAACTTGAAAAGTTAAAAATATTTTATGATTTAACACAATATACTCTGCCCAAAAAAAGCATCCTGTCTTTTCTTGTTCTTTATGTCTAGATTCCTCATCCCTACCTCCTCATTTTGGGGATATAACACAATTCTTTTGTAGCATCATTACAGTTCTGATTCTATGACAATATGGCAACTACAGCATGGAAACAGACTGAGTTTAACAGTCCCGTAGTCACCAGTGGGCCACACTTACATCAGTAAATGCAAAATATACATTTAATAAGGACAAACTTTGTGTTATGTTATTTTCATTTACATTGTATAATACTGTAAGATTACTGTAGGTCCTAATTTATATTATAAATGTGTTCTTTATGTGCATAAATATAAAACTTTATATAAAGGTAGCTTATTAGATTTTTTCTTTTCTATTTATTTTTTTTTAAGGTTTTTTTGAGACAGGGTCTCGCTTTGTGGTTCAGGCTGGCCCTGAGCTCAGCCTCCAACTCACATCACAGCAATCCTCCTGCCTCTGCCTCCCTAGTGCTGGGATTACAGGCGTGAGCCACCACGCCCGGCACTGTGGTATGTGGTACTGGTTGCTGCTGGGCGTGAGTCTCCACGCCCAGTATGGTATGTGGTAACCGGGGATCGAACCCTGGTCCTTGCGCTTGCAAGACAGGCGCCGGAACCACTGAGCTAAATCCCCGGCCCCAGATTTTTTCTTTTCTAAAAAAATTGTCTAACAGTGGGACTACCATTCCCAAGTTGTATATGAATATGAATTTTACCACCTATGGCGAATTTCTTTTATAAACATTCTGTATTTTTCTAATAAGAGATAATAAGTGATACTGTACTATGCATAAATTGTATTTGAATGCTGCTTCATATCTGTACTTTACATTTTGGTTTGCATTCTTAATATAGACAAAACCTAACCACTGTTAATTAAAATAAAACCTTGTGTATGTAGCATCATCATTTACCCACTAGCCCTTCCCATCATTTGTTCTCTATTTCTCCCTATCAGTGCCAACATCATACATTTTGTGGCCTGGCAATAAAATCTAACTTTTACACCAAGGCAAAGCATGGCTCTCTGGAGGAAATGAGAACTGTCCTGCAGTGGTCCTCTGCACACAACTCTACCTGCCGTGTCAACCATGTCACCAGACACACAAAGTTATAAATGACATCATGAGGTAAACACATTTTTAGGGACACGTGTAAATGTGCTTTTAAGCTTACTCAGTCATAACAAATAACTAATTTTTTAACTTTTGAAAATTCAAAGTTCTTGAAATATAATTAAAACTTTATTAACTGAAGAATAAGTTAATTAATAATTGAATTTGTTCAATAAAGGCTAAGCAACACATTTTTAAAAATCTTCATTGTTTAGTATATTAGTATACTGCTCTAAAAGTTATAATATGGAAAATACAGCTTATTCTTCGATAATGTGGCATCTTACAATGCCTTACTGTTGTTATTCTGGCATAAATATTCAAGATGATACTGGAAGCCAAGCTGACTATACGCTGACCTGAAGCTTTCATGAAAAATTGCTTTGTTGAATAAAATCTTATTCTTTTAGTCTTATAGTCACTTTCCTTTTATTGCTAAAAATAGACTGCAATAAAAGTTGAGT
Source organism: Petromus typicus (assembly GCA_004026965.1). Taxonomy (NCBI): domain Eukaryota; kingdom Metazoa; phylum Chordata; class Mammalia; order Rodentia; family Petromuridae; genus Petromus; species Petromus typicus. The sequence continues at coordinate 6,937 of PVIR01004941.1, forward strand.
TGGACATACAAGGAAAGAAAAATATACTGTCCAACCCCACCGTAGAGGGTCTTATTTGATAGTCCTGGGACTTGATGACATGGAACTGCATAACTTAACAGAATGATGTTTATTTTGATGCTTCAGAAGGGATGAGGAGCAGAGATATAAGGGGACAGATAGCATGTTCTGCAGCTGTGCCTCGGTGGACCCTGCAGAAAATTTACAGTGATTTCCTAGACACAAAGTTTGTCTGATGAATGCAGTGTGCAGGGAAGGCCCTGTCCCTAGACTATGACAGCAGCCACATCTGCTTCTGAAGAGACATGTGTCCTTCACCTGCCGGGGCCCAGTGAACACCAAGGTGTGGCCTAGAAAGGGCCGGAATTGCAACCTGAATTTTCTTTAGCAAATTCCACCACCTCAAAACTTCATTCTCAAGAGAATGGTTTGCTCCCATCTTCCTTTGGGAGATGAAGAAAAAGGCTGCCTTGGCGCCATGGCTACAGCTCGCCTCAGAAGTGGACTATGAAGAAGGTCTCCTGAGTGAAGTAACATTCACTAAACCAGAGGAGTCAAAAGCCACCAATGAACAGTGTGACAAACACGATTTCCAGGAGGACAACACCATTCACATCCAAGAATGTCAGGAAGCTGGAAAGCACTATGGAGCCTCTGATGCCCGAGGCTTAAAAGGGACTGACACTCAGAGACATCACATAGCCCCGACCTGCTGGAAGGTCAACACGCAGTGGGCAGAACCAGGTCACCAACAGCCAGCCTGACAGTCCCGCTCCCACACAGCCCACAGGGCTGCGTGAACGTATTACAAACCCATCTGAGAACCATCAGAGACAACAGAGATAAAGAACATAATAAAAAATTGTAATTATTTCAAAGTGCATATAATACTTTGACATCTATGTACCAGAATATTCCGCAGACCTTGTAAACTTAGCAGATTCCTGAGTCTAAATTGAGACATACTGGATAAGAATCGCCAGAGAATCTCCACAGAGGGAGCTAAGAATCTATACTTTTAAAAGTTGGATTTGGGGCCAGCTTTTGGGAACAAGTGATTCATATAATATTAGGGTTTTTGGTTTTGTTTTTTCCCTCCTGCCTCAGTCTCCTGGGTGCTGGGATTATAGGTGTGTGCCACCACACCCAGGTAACATTCAGCCTCTCTGACTATGAACTACAAACTATATTGCTAGACCATTAATTTTTCCAATGTGTCCAACTTCCAACTGTACAACACAAATCAAGGCTCATATACTACTTTACCCAAGTATCACAGACATGGAACAGAAATTAGCCATGTTTCCCTACATGTGTACAATGAGTAACAAAGTAGCTCACAAATGGATTGCACCCAGAGTATTAAAAAAAAAAAAAGGATTTTCTATGGCTAGGAAAGCACATGTAGACTGCAACAAAACACAAACCCTGTTAATACAGAGAGGTGACACCACAACCAAAACAAGCAATACTCAATTAACTTTACGGTAGGTAAACATCCCAAACAACAGTCCCCCCTGGCCAAGGGGACAGGACTGAAATAGACATTAAGATGAGCTCTGAATGCACAGGTTTCTTTTGAAATCCCTCATCCTGTCAACAGATAAATCCATGCTGAGAACATATGTTATGAAAAAAAGAAATACTTTTAATCTTCTACGAGTAATGGACTTACATATCTGCCTCTTTGACAGCTGCTATAGACTATAGACTTAGTGGAAAGAATTTAAATGCACAGAGTGACATGTGGTTAACCGAGACATCAGGTTCAAAAACCACGAAAGAACCTGAGCGATGCTCTCCTTGTGACTGCGCTGACAAGAGCGACCCTGCTGTGCACTCGCCGGAGCGCTCTATAGACAAAGTGGGGGCTGCCTCTTGCCCACTCTTAACTGCTGAATTTGGAGCAGTACTCCAATGTGATTCTCTAAAAATAGCATGAGTTTCAGGACCCCGTTTCATTTCTGCTAAAGGCAAAAAAGCATGTGAACCAGACTCTAATAATTTATTTCTATATGTCTTTGCAGTCATTAAACAAGTGTAGTCTACAATCCCACAGGAAATGGGAAGATATGTTTGGGAAAGGTTGGCAACACTTGTGTCCCACATCAAAGTTAAGTCATCTTAGTTCATGGTGCTCACATCTGGACCTCCCACACTTGGTTAAAACAGCACCATTATGGTTGAATGGACTCTTTGAACTGGTTTCCTTTCAGAAAATCAGTGAGGATGAAGAAAAACACATTGATTTTTTTAGCCATTTTAGTATACTCCCACTGATTGGCCTTCATGAGAATGCTCTCTGGGGCCTCATCGAAATATACACAAGAGTCAGTGGCATATTTACATATGCTTATTACTGCATCTTATACATTGCTGCACATAACTTCCATCTGCCAACAAAGGCTCACAATATATAGTGTGGAAACATACGTGAAAAAGTTAAACTACTACAGTGAAATTTGTCATCCTTGACAAATTTAAATTCTCAGGTACTCCCTCAGCACTTCTGACATCAATTTTCTGCATACATAAGAGGCATATTTAAGAGCTATGGAGAGACCAAGAAGAGCAGACAAGACTGGAACAAGACCTGTAGTACATGATGTGTCTTTTCAGAACTGGGCTTCCAATGTTAACAGCCAGGGCTACAAGAAATCAAGTTAACCAGCAGAAAGATAAAAAAAAGTACGTGCCCTGGAGAAGTAGCTGCTCCACTTTAAACCAACAAGTTTCTCTGTTCAAGTCACTCATAAATCAGTCTTGTGTGAGGAAGCTCTCTGTCCCTGCCTGACACCACCTAAAGTAAACACGCTCCTGATCCAGCCCTGGACTGCAGATTCCAGTCTGCTGACACAGCCACTGAGCCGCCCACCCCTCTGGAGTCCCAGCTAAGGCAAATGCCCCTCTCTGGACCTTCATGCGCTGACACTTTTGGGGGTGAGGCATGTGAGAGCAGAAAGAGACCCTGTGCCATGTGAAAGATCATCACAAAACCCAGGTTGGAAGTCAGGGCTCTGACATGACCCTCCTATGTGGACAACTCATGAACAGCCCCAAACTTCACTTTCACCTCCACTACCCTGAAAGCCTTGGAGATACTGCTGGTTTCCAAGGGACACTTTAAGAAACCACAAGGATTACAGAGGATATAGATGGGTTAAAGGTTAAGGACTGTGGTGGTTTTCCAGAAATCCAGTGTTTGCCAGGGAGAGAGAAAGTACTATTTAGTAAGGTTCCAGGGATGTCTCCTCTCCTCAGCAGCTGAATACACAGGACAACAGCCAGCCTGAATTATTCTGCAAATCAGTTTTAATGGACTGATTTGCCTGTTAAGATTTCTTGAGGGAGGAGAAGGTGGGTTTCCTTGCTAATAAAAGTTTGAAAAAAACACTCAGTATCTTGAAGCTCTAAAACCCTAATCTAGCATGCCCATATAATATGATATTCCCAAACTGCCCAGCATGGAAACTCCACACCAAAATACTCAGCGACGCACTTGGCTGCACAGACCCTGAGTACCAGGCAAAGGGGCCTAAGCACAATTATCTCATCCTGGCTGCTTCCCTGCTGCTTGGGAAGCTGATAAATCCCACCCTGCCAGATAGAACAGGCCCCTCCCATAACAAGCAAGACACTTTCACTTTAATGAGAACTGAAGCGAAAGCACAGCTCCTGCCAAGAAACAACTCCACTGCATTCTCCAACATCTGTGAAAGGCATTTCTGAACAGTGTCCCAAAGTACTTGGCTAAGTCCAGGGTCCCGGACATAAAGGAGGCTGTGGGTTAAAGTGTCTCTAAGGGGAGGCAGAGGTTAGCACATGATTTCCCTAAAAAAGAGTGGAGAAGATAGCTTCACACGAGCCTTAGACTCAGGAATATTTCCAAGAGAAGTCCTTCATGTAGTACTGTGTTATCTGGCCAGCCAGACTCGGACATGAGCTGGCTCCCAGGCTTCGGCCATTGCTCTGTCCTCCTTCAGGTCAGGGACCATCTCTGGCTTTCCTGGCAGCAGTTCCCCAGGCACCACACACCTGCAGCCAGATTGAGGCCTGACTCTCATGAGGTGGCTCCAAACGCCCCTGGGTTGGTTATATAAAAATTAGAAACCCCTTGCTGAAATGTTTCCTCCCTGCCGTGAAGCCTGGCGCCTCCCTCAATGCTTCCTTTTTCTCTCCTCACAATGGGCCCCTGTGAGCCGCGGGGCCCCTGCAGGAAGGCACCGTTTTAGAGGCACACTCTGTTGTGAACGACTACACCACCCTTCTCCAGGCCTGCCTGAGAATAAAAGTTCTATTTTCCTTCCAAGATCTCACGAAGTCCACAGGGACTTCATACCTAATATTAGGTGAAAGCCATCTTTTTGATGGTCACTGACACCATATGGGCCTGACCAAACCCCTTTTCTGGGGTGTTCAATGGTCGCTGGGGTCTTGTTTCATCCACAGACGCCACACGCTGCCGTGACAGAAGCCGACCATTGGACCTGCTTCTACCTCTCGTGTCCCCTTAGGATTTAAGGCAGAAATTTTCATCTAACTGAAATGCTTTAAAGCTAAACAACTTTACTTCACTCCAGTGAAATACAACCAAATGAACATGAAGTGACTGAATTATTCTGCAATCTAGTCAAGTCTTTCTTCATAAATTAATAAAACATTTCTATCCATCTTGGCCTGGGATACAAGTCATTATAAGCCTGAGGTTTCATCTGCATAACACTAAACACTCCCGCAAAAACTTCAGTCACTTTTCCAGATGTTTCCAAATATCCAGATGTTTGGCAGGAGGCACACAAAGGGTCCAGATGACTAGCTTACTTTCCATGGGTGTATTTGGCTCTATTGAATAAAAAATCCTGGTGCAGAAGCAGAAGGCTAGTAAAAACCCCCAAGGGCCCACTCACGGATGTACTCCTCCTCTCGGACCTTCACTGAATAATAGAGCATTAGGGCTCATGACACAGCACTGCATGAAGGACTTCTCTTGGAAATATTCCTAAGTCTAACTTGAATCTCTCTAGCTTCAATACAAGCTCACATCTCCTGGTAGGGAGGACATAAACAGATCCTTTCAAGGCTACCTCTGATAGTTAATTTTATGCCAGCTTCACTGGGCTAAAGAATGCTAACATCTCTGGTAAAAGTCTGCTGAATGAGGGCCAGGGATTTAGCTCAGTGGTTCCGGCATCTGCCTTGCAAGCACAAGGAACTGGGTTCAATTCCGGATAACTATGTACAACAGTCCAGGTGTGGAGATTCACACTCACCAGCAATCAGAACCGCATACCACAGTGCTGGGTGTGGTGGCTCACACCTGGAATCCCAGCACTTGGGAAGCAGAGGCAGGAGGATTGCTGTGTGTTCAAGGCTGAGTTTGGGGCAGTCTGAACTGCAAAAGTGAGACTCTGTCTCAAAAACAACAACAACAAAAAAGTGCTGAATGAGGGGATTTCCAGGGAAAGACCAGCAGCTGAATCCTTAGCCTGAGTAAAGATTACTCTCCCTTTGTGTGGTTAGCTGAGGTACTGAGCACAAACGGAGAATTTCTATAAGGATGACTCGCCTTGGGGTGGGGTGGGAGGTGGCGGTTGGCATCCACACAGCGAAACTTGTACAAAAGGACAATGGGTAAGACCACTCACAGCGCTGGCAGCAGCACTAAATTACAGTAGTAACAATGCATCCGGCACGGCCCTGCAGGCTTGGTTTTTACAACAGCCTGTTTCACCTATGAATATCCTTGATGAAACAATACAAAGTATTAAGTTTTACTTCTTAACCCTTGAACACACTGTTTTTCTAAGTATACAATATTCTATATGATGAAATGGAAAGTCTGTGGAAAGTACTCTGCTGTATACTGATGTACAGTTAATTGAAAAAAAACCCACTTCTGTGATTACTCTAGCTGCAAAAGGAACTTGTCATTCTCTTGTTCTCACTTGAAATAATAACGGCAGCTATCATTCAGACTTAGATACTCGACAGATTTTTTTTTGAAAAGTGAAGTAAAACCCTTTAAAAACAGTAGCATTGTTTCCAATCTAAAAAAGGGAGGGAGGCTTAGAAAACTTGTATTTACCACTCTGAACCTGACATTTTCCTAATATCTAAAGACTTTTGAGGAGATTAATGATGAAATAATGAATGTGATTTTTAAAAATTACTGCATTATGAAATGTATCGATATTTGCAAGATCTGGGTAATTCAATGAATATTTTCCAAATAACCACTCAACTACTGAACAATGAATATTTCCAAATCACCAAAATTATAAATTGAGCTGAAGGCAAACAGAATACTGGAAGTTACTTCAGGGATTACTTTGCAGGCTACAAAAATTATGTTTTATCCAATGTTTTTAAATTATCAAAGAATTTCCATTGTTACCTGCAATGGTGTTAAAATACTTTCTATCCATCTATTTAGCTGTGTGGGGCTGATTTTCTTCCTCTACTTCAAACAACAAAAAACTTACACAGAAATAGATACAAGAATGCTGGTTTCTTTTATTTTGCTAGATTTTTAAAGCAAAAGTATGCCACTGCAGTGTCTGAACGGTGCCTTGTATGTTCTTGTTGTTGCTCTTTGTTTTGTTTTTGTTTTTTGAGACAGAGTCTCACTATGTAGTTCAGGCTGGCCTCAAACTCCTCGTGATCCTCCTGCCTCTGCCTCCCCAGGGCTGGGATTACAGGTGTGCACCACCACACCCAGCCCAGAACTGTGCTTCTACAAAACTTCCATGTTAAATCTCCACCCTCTAAAGTGATGTATTTATATATAAGGATTTTATTTAACTAAGGATGATTGATATATGAGGTCATGAGTGGGGTTCTAACCAGACAAGGTGGTGGCCTTATACAAAGAGGAAAGGAAAACTCTTCCTCCTCATGCATATACACCAAGTATGGGAACACAGGAACAGCCGTCTATCATTTGGGAAACAGTCCTCCTAAAACCTAACTTTGATGATACCCTGGTCTAAGAAAATAAATTTTTATTTTTTAAGCTGCTGAGACTGTGGTATTTTGTACTGGTAGAATGAGATGATTAAAAGCTATTATTTTCATGGACAGGATGGTGACTTACTTTTTTCTAATTAAAAAAGAAAGTTGCAGTAGCATGTCATCAGTGTAGGTTATTTTTAAGTGGACTAAATACACAGTAAACTTTCAATGTTATTTCTAATATGGTCAACAGCATCATATAACCCACACAGACAGAAGTTCTTTGGGGTTCTCAGTAATATTTTAAATGTATGAAAAGGAGTATAGAGGCCATATAAAGTACTCACGAATATGTCATTTCCAGGTGGAGATGACACCACATCACTCAGTGCTGAGAAGAGTCTCTGTAGAAAGGAGCCCTCTGCCACATGACAATGGAGGAAAGAAAAATTCTCTTGGATCTTATATGTAACGAGACCAAGTATAGCATCCACTAGTTGCCAGGATAGATAGCCATTCTCTGGATTTATCTGACAGATGTGATCCCTGTCATATGTACACACATGTGACAATTCATTACAAGGCTGGATACTCTCGTCCCCAGACCAAGTGAATGTGATCCTAAGAAAAATCCAGGGAGCAGTACAGAGAGTTCTTCCCAGCATGGAGCAGAGACAGAACAAGCACCACCCAAAGCTCAGAGAATCAGACTCAGTGAAGCAGCACTCAGGAGGCTGAGGCAGTGGACATGCACACTGACACTATCCTGAACTACAGGGCAAGGCCCTGTCAAGAGAGTCAGAGACAGGGAGAGAGGAGGAAAAGGGGAGAGCAGAGAAGGGAGAGGGGAGAAGAGAGAAGTGGGGGAGGTGAACAACAATTTCAACAGGTTTATCCTGGGATCTTAACACACTATAAAAACAATCAAGAATACCTATACAAAGAAGAAAGAGTATTATCTACTGGCAATATACTAAACATGTGCTTGTTGACCCCTACCGCTTAGAAAAGTCTATTCCCTACTTTTACACCTATTCCTGGAAACTACTTCAAAATGGAAAATTCACTGTTGCTCTTGGTGGTGTACCAGAAAATCTGAGCCTCCACATGTGTTGCGGTGCATGTACTGGTGAGGAAGGAGGCTTCATATTCCACAGCCAAAGCCAAACTGCAAAAACAAAACCGAGCCTATAGCTCATGTTACTATGGCTGGTCACTTCCACTCTCCGAGGCCGAACTGAGGGGAATTCTGTCAGAGAGCTCAACTTCACGATGAAGGGGCCTGACAAGTGATTGCTGGACCGTAACCAAGAATTCCTGGGCCGTTTTCTTCTGTTGAGTATGTTTCAATTATGAATGAAGACTAAGTATGACTATATACCCTTGGCAGAACAACATATCACATCAAAGAGTTGGGCAGGAGCCACAAACACCACTGTAGTGAAAGGGATAAAGAATGTGTGCTCAACAACAACGGACAGAATAGAGTTCGGAGTAAGCTGAGGAGGGGCTGGGAAATGAAAGGCTTAAATGGTGACTCAAAAACTCCACAAGCCAGAGATTCTTCCACAAACAGGTTTTCACTGGGGGCAGTACTAACTACATAACTTGCATACCCAGCTTACTTTCTAAGGAAGAAGCAAAGTCCTTAGGCACCCTCCAGTTTTGTTATTGCTTTTCTTGTACCCAGGGCCTTTGCACTGAACTACATTCCTAGCCCAAAGAACTACACACTCTGTCTTTTATTTTGAGACAGGGTCTTGCTAGGTCACTGAGTTGCTCAGACTGAGCTGGAATTTGCTCTCCTCTTGCCTCAGCCTTCCAGAGTGCTGAGAGGACACCATTTACTCATTCATTTATTCATTCACTCATTTGGTGGTACAGGGATCAAACTCAGGCCCTTCTGCTTCCAAAGTAGGCACAGCATCACTTGAGCTAAATCCCCAGCCCCACCACTGATTTGTAAAGTGAGACTTGAGTCATGGGACTGATTCAGCCACCTTCCAAGCAGTCCTAAAGGGCATCAGGGACTCACATCACTGATACAGGGGACTGCAGTCTGCAGGCTAAATGTCTCCCACACCATGCGTTAAAGGACAGGTCCCAGGCAGCACTACTGGGAGATGCCTCATTCACTGGTGGCAGCCAGAAGAGGTGGCTGTGCCCTTGGTCCCTTTCTGTCTTATCTCTGCCTTCTGGCTCATGACATAAGCAGTTTGCCTCACTACACCCTTATACTATAAAGTGCTGCCCTAAAAGCAAAGAGCTCATCTGCTCAGGAACACATCTTCCAGTTCCATGAACAAAAATAACCCTTTTCTCTCTAGACCTTGACCACCTCAGACACTTCATTACAGTGATGGACACGGACTACCACAGTCTAAAATCACAGTGATCTACTGTAAGCTTCTTACTATCCTGTCAACTGGTCTCCACCATGTTTTTTTTTTTATTTGTAAATGAAGACCTCTATCATTTTATTATCTAAGTACTTAGTTTTTACAACTGTGATCAAAAACAAACATTTTGCAGATAGAGCTATTTAATATGTACACATAGGCAGGAAAAGAGAAAATTATATAGAATCATAAAACTGTGGAATTAGAAGGGATTTGGTAACTACTGGACTGATTTCTCATCTAAACAGAAGATCTCAGACCTGCCAAGAATCCATTTAAACTCTTGACCACTGCTCTCCGCTGGTCTCTCCTGACCACCCTTCTAACCCAGGGTAGCTTTGCTCTTTGCTTTTTACAGGAGTCCTTGCAGTAAAGTTCGCCTCCTTCATCCAACCCCCATCTATATCTGGATTGAACAATTATACACACGCCTCGCCTCAGTCATCTCTATTGAAGCCTATTTGCTCATTATCTTTCACACACAATTAAAAATCTGAACTTGGCATTTACCAATAGTTAAAAATAAGTAATAATAATTTAATTAAAACAAAATTCATTTTCTTCACCTAAGAATAAATGCCCAGATTTTATGTGCTCACTTTGGTTAGTCTACTTGTCTAACTGAATGTATCCTCTTCAGTATTTGAAAAGAGCCTGATCCTCTCTTCTGTTTGTCCCCATGCTGAGGAGCTCATTTTAACTCTTACTGGCTGTGCCTCAGTCTATTGGCCCAACACCCACTGTCACATCCAGGAACTGGATCTTGGTCTTCAACACCTGAGCCAGCCATCACAGGTATTTGATGTTGACCCCACAATACCCACGAGGATTTATCTGAATTACATAAAATGTCTTTCTCAGGTTTCCAGAACCAAATGAATATACATGACACATTTTATAAGCTGGAAAGAACTACATGACTATACATTTCTTTGCTTCTTCTCTCTTCCTACTCTCATCTATTTGCAAACTGAATAATCCTGTAATCTTCACTTTCAAATCTCTCCCCTTCTGTTTCCTAGGGAGCTTCCCATCTGACTTCTGTTAGGCTCTATCCTGTAACATGGGCCCAGAAATTTTCCTGTTCAGCCAGCACAAATCTTCTGACTTACACTGCCTACTGAGACAAGCTTCATTCCAATTTCTGGATTCCCAGAATTCTTTCCACCAAATCCAGCCCTTTCCCCTCCTTGTGATCCTGCTCAAAGCCTATCCCTTTTCACACTGCTCCCGCCAAGAACAGGCTACCCAGCCCTGAAGTTTACCACTAATTTCAAACACTCCAATAATCTGCTAAGCTATACTCTTCCCATTAGGTTTGTGTTTTGGTGGCAAACTGAAGAAGAAAAATCATAAAAACATGCATAAAAAATGCTAAGAATGTGGTGACACGTTGTGAGGGCTGTATGTGATACTTGAGTTGAATGAGTAGGGGTAAAAATCCAGGTGCTGTTGCTCACTACAGCTTGTTAATAGGTCCATGCACTTTTGGCCTCCCTCTCTCCTTACTCCTACTTCACAGGGCTTCTCTGAGAAGGGACAAAATAACACACACTAGCCTCGTGGCACCAGAAGAATGACAGACAAACAATAAGTTAAAAACCTTATTGCACACCATTTCTATAAATCCATATGCCTTTTTATGTATATTGCTTAGTGACTAATGTTTACAACATGGAAGAAACAGAGATAGATTCATGAACACCGCTCACATTTCCTTTTTGTAGATGACTGTTTACTACTTTAAAATAAACCAAGCTGACGCAACTCATATACTAATTATGGACTCTGCATATATAAAACATTATTGTATTTTATAAGTATTTAAATTTCAAATGAATTTGAGATTGATTCAGAATCAAGCTCAATGGGCACATTCAACAACACTTTCAATTTTGGGTTGAATTTAAACTGGAAATATAAATATAAACAAAATTATTAAAGTTTGGAAATACTTTCCTTCTGCTGGTGGTCTTGGTAACATTTGACCCTTCACTAATTTCCTATTAAAGACAATCCCATCTCCCTCAGAGCAACAGAAACTTTTGTGAGACAGACATCGTGCCTTTTATTTTTTGTCAAACTCCCATAAGCCTGCCACAAGCTAAGAAATACATGGTGCCTCAACAACTTCCTAGAGAAGTTATAACAAACTTTGATTTTATGTAGTCATTCTGAATGAAAAGTGGTAATGAACACTACCTTTAATTCAGGAGAGAGACAACAATAGATAACTGAGTATCTTTAAAAAAGATAAGCGAGGCTTAATGGCACACATCCATAATCCCAACTACTGAGGAAGGCAGAGGGCAGGGGAACTAGCCATGTAAAACTTTCCGCAGCAGCAATTCTAACCCTGCACAATAGGGATATTCCAGCCACATGGGTATTTTTCTTTCTCAACATTCCAAGCAACAGAAATAAACACACATAAAATCAGCATCACTCTATGACTCCAAATCCTTTCACTATTAGTCCTATGCATATATGTTATTCTTTGCAGCTATCTAGCATATGTATCATACAAACATACACATATATCCACCCTACACATGTATCTTATCCTTTTCCCGTTTAACACATCTACTATCAAAGAACTACTTCAACAGCTACATTTGAACCTCATAAAAGGATTAATATGTAGCTGTGTCTGAGTCTTTTCATGAACTCCATGACCACTAAAATAACCAACAATCTAGAACACTTCAACATTTAGAAACATTTGTGCTTTCACTAACTCCAAAACTAGCAGCTAGAAGACAGAATTAAATCTGAAGATACAGTTCTTAAGTATCTTTACTATACAAGACAACATGGGGAAAAAAAGAATAAAAAGGCAGCTCTTTCTCTAAAATAGCCTGTAACATGACTTTGAAGAAAGAAATACTAAGAGTAGCAAACAAATCCTGAGCAGGAACAGAAAACTTCAACTGAAGTATTGTCTCGAGTTGGTGATAATGTCAAAGGCATAATAGTTTTTAGTCCAATTTTCAAATCTATTCACAGCACAGCATTTCCTAGGGTCCTGATGCCTCCTACACCCACAGAACACCTACTTATCTAAGAAGCACTTTCAGGTAAAAGCTCCATGTTCTAGTACTGGACATGCTGCAGATTCTGGGGGCCCTCAGTAAACGGATACTGCCTTTTCTCAAGAGTGTGCCTTTCAAGATGAAATAAAGACACTGATACCAATTGCTTTACAGCTGGAAAAGGGCATAAGTTTCAGGATTAGTATCCTTTTATAAATAAAAATAACAAAGAAGCATACTATTGTTTTTTTAAGAAAAAAAATGATTACTACTGTTGCCCAAAATTGTACGAAGAGTTGTGGAGAACCAAGTCTGATGAGAGTCAGGGTGAGAGGCAATGCATCTCAACTGCTCACCAGACAATGTGATCCTTGGTGCAGCACTATATCCTCTAGTACCTTCTCTTCTTTTCTTTCATGTTTTTAAAGTTCTCCCAGGCTCAAAGAGATAAGAAGGTCCTGAAGATGTCAGAAGCAAATGGAGACCGTGCTCAAGAAGTACAGAGACTATCCGTGGAGGAAGAGATGGAAGGCACAAGAAACAAGGATGGCAAAATGTATTCAATAAAACTGCCTCCAAGCACATCCTTCCCTATCACAGTGACCTCATGTTGAGCCCATTGCCACTAACTTTTGGACCAAAATATAAGAACAATTCCTATACTAACACAATCTAACAGCCAGCCATGGGAACATACTTGTTCTGTCACCTCTTGCTACCATGAACTCTGTGACAACAAGAAATCTTTAGGATAAAAAACGAAATCTTTCATGACCTGCCCCTAACTTTCAACCTCAGTTTTTCTCTTCTCATACTTTGCCCTCCTTCCTTTATGACAGGAGATTCACAGCAAAATACAGACCTTGAAGCTTTCTTAAAACACCATCTTGTCGCCATAAAGTGACATCCTAACCCTTAGCTGCTATGGCAGGCTGTACAGTATATTCCTTACACCAACATATCCATGTCGCCATCCTTGACACCTGTGACAATATCACCTTACATGGTACAATGGACTTTGCAGATATGGTTAATTAAATCATGAGGTCTGAGACAAAGAGACTACCTTCATGGACCAACTGTAATCATAAGAGTCCTTGAAGAGGGTCAGAAACAGAGACAAAGAAAAGATGCCATGTTTCAGAAACTGAAGTTAACAGAAGGGGTCAGGAACCAAGGAATCTGTGTGGCCTTTACAAGACAGAAAGAGAAAGAAAGGGACTCTTTCCTGGGATTTCCAAAAGAACACTGCCCTCCTGACTCCTTTCACACTTCTAAATCCAAAACTGTAAGACAATAAATTTGTTTCTTTATGTTGCTAAGTTTGCGGCTATCTGACCTGAAACTATCTGCGAGGATGACTTACTCATCTTAAAAGCCCCGGCACTGCTCCCTGAGAATTCTTATCCCTAACTGCCTCCCCCATCTTGTCTGGATTAGTTCATCTTTCTCTTTGCAAAGTACCCTGCATTTACTTTCACAGAATCTCGTATTATAACTATCAAAATGTTCACTTATTTCCTTAACTGCCCTGAAATACTGTCTTTCAAGGTGGAACTGTGCTTTATTTATTTCCACTATTTGCTGACATTTCTGACACAGAAGGCAATCAGATTTCTCCAGTAAGTCAGAATGATTCACCCTTTGATATCAACAGTACACCATTGCTCACTTCCTTACTACAGGATAAATGACTAGTTCATTACCTAGTTCATGAACTTAAAAATTCTCTGTCAATGCCAGGTTTCTCCTTTAGGAAGGCTTGCTCAATACCACTTCCCTTTGCCAAGTAGACTGGCTTGTAAGATATAGCAACCATCCTTTCTAGTGCCAATCAAAAGTGTAGAAAGCTTTCAGTCATGAAGGAAAAATAAGCATTGGGTTAAATGAAGAAAAGAGAAAAGAATAACTTGAATATTTTTTAATTCTCATAGTTACTATAGTGAACTATCTTTTCCAAAGATGCCCACAGCTGTCTCTCCTACCCAACATGTCACTCCACTGACTCAGAGCAGAGTCTTGGTCGATTACATTAAACTCACTGTGGCCTGACACAGCCGGCTACAACATACCTGCCCTAGCTAGGACTATGAGTCCCAGTGTTTAAGATTCCAGAGTTTCCCAAAGGTGGAGAATGGAGAGTCTTAAAAAAAAGAAGGACTCTTCTTTTTATGTAGAAAACATCATTTACGCAGAGATCTGGATGGCCTTTGCAGGATTTATAATCTCATGCCTGCAAGTGCCTGAGAGGTTAGATGAGATGTGATTAAATGGGGAGGGAGGCTAGAAGCACCAAAATATCTGCTCCTCTTCTGGTCTAGTTTGAGCTGCTATAAATAAAACTTGACAAGTTTTCTTACATCTACTTATAACGTGAATCACAAGCACTTTCAATGCCCAGTAGCCGAACTACATCAACTTTCCTAGGACAGCTTCCAGCACCAGGCGTAAAAAAGAACGGCTACCGCCAAGAGTGCTGTGTACAAGGGAGTTGGTGGCCGCAAGTGACTCAGGCACAAGGCTCCATGTATCTAAACTGGACAGTCGGAAGTGGGAGGGATGAAACCTTTAAAAGCTCAGCCTCAGGCTATTTTGCTCAAGCTGGATGCTGTCATTATGGAGGGATACAAGAACATAGCTATAATCAGTAGGAACCATAACGAATTCCAGTGCACCTCCCAGGGCAGATGGCTCCAGGCCTTCTGAGGGGGCAGCGCTCATATCACAGTAGGTTTTTCCACTATAGAGTCTATTGAGAAGACCTACTTTCCTTCTGGTTTCAAAGGGGAGCACTCTTGCCAGTCTTTTGGAGACTTTTTTCAGGTAGGGCAATTTCTTAAATAATTCAAGAACATAAGGAGAAAAAAGTAGGAAGACTTGAGCAAGACCAAGTCTACGTTGAAGACCCAATGGGAAATTGGATTAAATAAAATGTTCATAAATGTCCAGCAGGTATAGGGTGGAAAACCTACACCAGGAGGCATGCTTCTATGGTGGGTTGTGAGTTGTAATTCATGTTGTTCAGCAGAGAATAAAAAGCAGGGCCAGAACCAAACAGTGTTGATGGCAGCTCAGCCATGTGGACACGGACTCTGGCCAAGTTTTAGGAATGCTCGCCTGTTTCCCCAGGTTCCTGGTCCAATCTGTGCACTTCGCCACAGTCTTCCAATCTACCCTTTCCTCTTCATGTTAGAGTAAGTTTCTGCAAGTTACAAATATGATCCCAGCTGGGCATGGTGGCTTCTGTCTGTAATCGCAGCACTCAGGAGGCAGAGGCAGGAAGATCACTGTGTTTGAGGCTAGCTTGGGCTACATGGTGAGTTCAGGGCCAGCCTGAACTACAAAGTGAGACCCTGTCTGTCTGTCTGTCTAATATATAGATTCTGGTACAAATTCTCAATGATGACTATGAACATAATATATATTTAAAATGTTCCAATAAACTCAATGAAGAAATATAAGAATACAGTTTCTCAGGACCATGTCCCTGCCTGGAACTTGTGCACAAAGAAACTAGGATAGTCTTCTGGCATGTGTTGCCTACAAAGATACCTCGGCTTGAGGCAAATGCACATTTGACCCTTCTGTCCTTGACCCTTTTCCCGATAAGTTTTCATTTCCTCAAAAGCAAAGGACTGTGTCAAGCAGAAACAGAACCTAAACTCACAAGTGATTAACAGAAACGAAGCAGGTTGGTGTGAGAGCTCTCAAAACTTAGGAGTCAACTCAATTTAGTTTTCTTTACCCCTAGCCAGATAGTAAATACAGCAGGACTACTTTCCTCAAATACACATACATGATGCTTATGTCTATATGTCTAAACCATATGCAATTCTAAAGAAGAAAGTTAAAAATAATTTTTTTTAAAATTTGGTTTATTAGTTTGTTATTACTTCAATTCTGTATTTCTGTGCCTACCATACACAAGACAAGTATTTGTCTCACTTAGGAGGAAATGAACACATCTTGTGAAGTATTGGATTTAATTCTGACTCTATACAATAATATTTTTAGGACAGTCTGGCCTGCAGTATAGTTAAACAGTTGTTCTGAGTTATATCAAAGTCAGTGGTAATTGTAAGGTAAACATTCCCCATATAGAAAAGATCTGACATGATGTTCTCAAATATAATCTAATGATAAATATTCAATTGTATTAGCAGCATACACTATTTACCTTACTTTTTAAACCTAGCCACACATACATACTTTATAAGTGTAAAATTCATATATTTATACATGGTTTAAAAAAATATTCACAGACAAGCATTCATACTCTCTAGGCTCTAAACTATATTTGTTTTGGAAGCCAGAATAGGAATGTAAAGAGTCACTACTATTTATCTTTCTCTTAGAATCTGAATAGTTCTCACTATCTCTAGAGCTATATAGATAAAAAGACAATATTTTGTTCTCGTCACGACTGGCAGAAGAAAAATGGATAATGTCAGACTCTCCAAGCCCTGAGTGGGAGAGGGGGAGCAAACAAAGCAAACAAAGGGGCAGGAAGAACGTTTGCTGCTGCTCATGTATTTGACGCTTGCCAGCCTATGCGCAGTACCACAGCACCACTGCCTAGTACCAAGCGCAGCCGGGGTATGTCTCCCTGCTGAGGAGGCAGAGGTAGGCAGGAGAGCACTGGGTATCCTATCTAATTCAGAACTTCCGTTAATGCTCTCAGGACATTCGCACAGCTGGGCCCAAACTTCAGCCCAGTTTCACCGACCCACAAATCCTGATCCTAGCTATACCATTATTCAGTGTGTGACTACGGGTACCTGTGCACTTGAATTTTAGTATATTCTTCTATAAAATGGAAATATTCATAGCTGTCTCAAAGATGTCAAGCCTGAGATGTGGTCAACGCTCACAAGTACTATAGGAGCTTTCCACCAGAGGCATTCAGAGACGACGACAGACAGCTTGAAGTCCCTTTGAGATCCAGATTTTAATCCAATCTGAGACTTCACGTAGAAGAAATACGTGGAGTCAAATGGAACCACCAGGTAAGGCATAAGCTGAGTGAGGCTCTCTCTCCTCTCTCTTTCTCTCTCTCTCTTTCTTTTTTGGTGGTACCAGAGATCAAACTCTGGCCCTTGTGCTTCCAAGGTAGGTGCAGTACCACTTGAGCTAAATCCCTGGCTCTAAACTGGCTAATGTCTCAGTCAAGATGTTTTGATACTTTGGGGTAAAACCCCTGGTGCTATGTACATATATGTAATGGTTTCTTCTGTAGTGAGTCAGTCTCCATTTTCAACCATACATGGCTACTGCTTTATTAGTTTTATGTGATGAGACCACTTAGTTAAGATTACAAACTCCCAAAATAAATATCTGTATTTATTTGACATTTTTCCCATAGCATCTAGCAAAGCAATGAAAATAAATATGATTTGAAGAAAGTAACTATAATGAAAGAGTACTTAAAAATTACATTATACTATTTATATGCATATAAGACAATCAGTTTTCATCTTGGCTATTCCATGTTCTCCAAAGGAAAATGAGTACTGCAAATCTTTTTAATATAAACTGGAAATGAGACACCCAAAGAAATCTTAATCCATGCCTTTATGACACATAGCCTAATAGTTCATTACTTTCCTCCTAGTGATATCTTAGAAAATCAGCTATCATATCTTTAGGCTCTGAGATTATGAAAAGGTAACCATTTTTTAAAAAATGTCCATATATGAGGTGTCTCAGTGAACATTCCTATTAAAAGTATAATGCACTCTACCTCCTTGAAGTTATCAAAAGCTGATAAGATGATTTCATGCCCGCCTCTGACAAGACAGACGGCTGCCAAAAGCTCCAACACAAGGGCTTTTGTTCTGTCAAAACAAGAAGAAGAAAGAAAACTCAAACAGTAAAAGTGACCCAAGTCAGGAGCTCCCATCTTCCAAGATGAGAGTAACACATTTAACCATGTATTATTTGTAAAGCTTTATTAGAGTACAATTATATGTAAGCTAATTTTCAAACATTTACTGTCTTCTCAATACACGATTTGTATAAAATAAGGTGGAAGGCATGCTTCCCACTCCCACAGTTACAAATTACTCATGAACAAAAAGTATTCTACGAAGATTAGTCTGAGTCCAACCATTGCCGACCTCAAGACTTTCAGAGGTAATCTGTGATGTAATCTGTGAAGTACAAAGTAGATGAAAATTTTCACAAATGAGCAAAATACAACAGGAAATTTAGGAACACATAGAAAATAGACCTCTTAAACATTTTTTCTGACTTTAAGTCAGAGGTATAGTATGAAATTGATGTTTTACATCACAAATCTACTTGAAAATGGAGTCATAAAAATCTCACCCAACAAGTTACTATTTTTCCTTCTTCCTAAGAAGGAGATCTGGAAGAGTTGGGTTACAGCTACATTAATACAAAACTGTACTAATAAAAGAATATTTTCTCTGACTCAAGAAAATAAAACTCTATCTGAAATATTTCTGGAAGGAAAGCTTAGCGATGCATCCCAAGTTTGCAAAAACAATGTCAAAAAAGAAACGGCATTGTTTCTTCATCATAAGACCACTTTATTATTTCATCTTTATTCTGGAATAAAAACTATTGCCAACTTCTGAACAAAGAGAGTTTTGATATTCTCCAATGTCAATTGTCTTAAGAAAAATGAATAATGACTTCCCTGTAGTAGAAGACAGAGGCAAGGGAGCATGACTGCTTAGGATTTTAGTAAAGTAAGAAAGCAATCACAAAGTTCAAAAGGTTAAATCAGGGCAAATTTGAAAGAATAATACTCAATAGATGAACAGGACTTTATATTACATTCCAAATTAGAAAGGCCTAATTCAATAATCAGATTTTCTTTTCTGCCTGCAGTACTGAGGACTGAACCCAAGGCCTCATGCATGCGAAGCAAAATCCCCAGGTTTTATTTTTGGTTTTGAGACAATCTCAGTAAATTGCCCAGCCTGACTCCACCTGTGGTCCTCCTCCACCCACCCCCAAAGCGGCCAGGATTACAAATATGTGCCAGCCTGCCTAACTTAATAATCTGACTTTTTCTGTCTGAATTAACAGTTTTCAGATATTTAGTTTCTAGAAACATATCTGATAAAAGGGAATTACACATTTGAAACAGTATAACTCACCAAAATGGTGACAAGTAAAATACTAGAGTAATTACAGAAAAAAAAATGATAAAGACAAGGCTTCCTGAAATAATCAGTGGAGTAATGTGTGGGTCTGGCCTTTACAGAACACACACAGAAATGAAAATCTGCATGCACATTTATCTGTATGTTTTTTCCTGACTGGTAAGTAAAGCTACATATGTACAGGTAGCAAGTAAAATGTGGATAGTGGTTTTAGTTCACTTTCAGTATTAAGTGATGTAGCTGAGTCTTTATCAGGACTCTCTTAGTCTGCAAGTCCAGGCAAACTTACAGCTATAATAATCCTCTCAGACATCAAATTCAGCTGTGGAGATGCTGAGAACTAGGCCTCGAAAGCAATGAAAACATAAAAGGGAGAACGAAGGGACCGAGTTCTTGCCAGGTACTCGAGTCTGTACCACACAGGACTGCAACCTGGACGAAAGGAAAACCGTTGCCCAGCCGAGCAGACTGCAGCCAGTCTGATTTCAGAGGCCACACTTGGTAACTTCTAACTTGGTTAAATACGACTGACTTTCCGCTTCCCCTAATTAGACACAGACTCTGACATCGCAGAGGAAGCTTACCTGGGGTTCTTGTTGTTCAAGCTTAGTGCGATCTCATTGACGGCGTGTGGATGAGACATGACCATGTTGAAACCATACTACGATACAGGAGAGAGAGAAAAAGAAGCATCGAGGGACAGGTTAGAGGCATGCCAGTGCTTACGGAAAACACAAACCTGAAGTTTCCACCTAATGTAACTTAACTGTCATGAATGCAGGTATGTTTCTAGCACACCACTCTGAGGACACACAGCTCTCTGTCAAACATCCCTGGAATGATGCTATTATCAAAGGATCACCTTCCTCTTAGGGGTCACATATTTTTCTTTATTAAAACAGTGAACATGTCCTCACTTTCATGATTCATCTCTGTCTGCTCATTCAATCAATTTAAAGACTGAACAAAGCACCGACTGATTCTCCAAGATCCACCCCAGGTCAGTTTACACTGAATCTCAATGACGGCCTCAAAATCTTGACTTTAAACTGCCAAAGTCACTCTACTAAGTACCAAGGGTGGCAATCAGGTGTATTAGCCTTCTTTGGAAAATGGCCATGAGGACCAAAGGGACTAGGAAAGTCACCCTTGCTCAGAAGCATGTCACTTCACCCTTCTACACAGTGAAGAAAGCTAACAGGCTTGCGCACCTCAATTCTGTCGAGCTAAGGATTTACCATCTCTGGTAAACTCACTCCTACCTTATGAATTCATTTTCTTACACAGAGAAGATGCACACAGCCAGGGAGCCTGGCGAGCTCTCACCATGTACATCTGCAGCTCACCTCACCTCCCCCCAAGATAAACTCTCCCATGCTCCTAACTAATGCCAGCCACTCGAGTCCTTCATTTCATTCCTCCACCCACTTAACAACAATATATACTCCAGAAATTCCTCTCGTCCTCATTTTTCTGTCTCTATTGATTTATTAGAATTAGCATAAAAACAGGACACAAATGTTCTTAACTTCAGTAACAACAGACACATCTCTTATGACCACAGTCCATGTCCAGATATTCTCACTTTTCTCTGCTGTTGTTCTCAGAAAAATGTCTCCAGATCTCTGACTCCTTTCCTCCTGAGGTCTTCACATGATATCCCCACCACTCCAGTGAAGCCATCTTTCCAAGCACCTGCTAAATCCAGCAGCCCCGCTGTCTTACGTGACTCAGCAACAGTGTCAGAAGGAGTGGAGGGTTCCCATCTCCTTGATCACATCCTTTAGGTGACCCCTGTCTACCTGGCCTCTTCTCAGGCTCTCTAGAAGGGTTTTCTGCATCTAACCTTTAAAATAAGTGTCAGGGTTGAAATTTTCAATCCTTTTACTTTGGTGTTTACTCCTGTTGATCTCACTCACCTACTATTTTCCTATATCATTTCATGCCAATTACTATTTTCCAATTTACAACTCCACCCCAGATCCCTGTCCTGAAATCCACCTTGGCACATCCAACTACCCACTTAAGATCATTATCTGGATGTTGAACAATATCTCAAAGTTAAAAGTCCCAAGAGAATTCCTAACATTCTCACATCTACTCTCACATCCTGTAGTCTTCCTAGTCTTAGTAAATGCCAACTCCAGATCCCAAATGCCAACAATGGAAAACTTGATGACATCCTTCACACCTCACCACGCACCCAACGTCATTGCCATCATCAAACAGAATATGACCACCTCTCTCCATCTCTACTCCTACAATTCCAGTCCACACCACTATCAACGCTCACCTACATTACTGCCAACAGGCTCATGAATGACTCACCCTTTCACAGCCACACTCCACAGTCAGCCCTAAATCCAGACGCCAGAAATCACATTAAATACAAGCGTCGCTTGGTGTCCTTGGTAACCATGGTTACCTCTCACAACAGAGATAATGTTCTTTTATTGCCTATAAATTCCTACAGAATCAGGTGTGCTTGTAAACTCCATCTTCATCTGCTCATCCTAATCTGACCTGGCACCCTCTCCATTCCCTGTGCCAACCAGACTTATTCTTGTCTCAGGGCCAGGCACTTGGCCATCTATCTGCCAAGAGTCTTTTCCCCTTAACACCCTTTCCTTCTGCCCTGATTCCAGCTATTACTACATATTATTCCCTCAGTGACACTTTCCTAGCAGAACTACTTAAAACTGCACATACACTTTTGGTATTATCTCCCTTTCCTGATTATTTGTTTCTATAGTATCTAGAGTAAGAGTTCTCTACATTCAGAGGTACTTTGGGTTCAAATCTTGACCACCCACAGCCTATTCCTTACATGATCTGGGGCAAATTGCTTAACTTCTGTGACTCACCTGGCTCATAAGGAAAAGTGGAGAGAGTATTAATATCAATCTTACAGGGATGTTGTGAGTCTATGAATTTGTAAGTTTAAAAGCACCAGACCTCTAAGAAGTACTATGTGGTTTTTTTTTCTTCCATCATCATTATATGGAACATTACCTATTTTACCAATTCATTTACTATCATCCATCCACCCTCTCTGGAAAGTTCCTTGGGTCAAATCAGATTATTTTGAAGAAGCACACACACACCTGATAATTCATGATGGCACGCAAACACATGATGCAGACATGAACATCATCCTTCTTACTCACTAATCTGGAATTTTTCAGGGTTCTTCTACTTGGCAAGGTATTATATCTACAAATAAAACAGAAATGTTACAAAGTTATAGATTACTTTCTTAGCATAGACACAAACATTTTTAAAAAATGAACATTACTGTCTACCTTTTCCTGAATCTATGCAAGGTTTGCATGTCAAGACCACCACCACCAAACCCATAAACACAAGCTATCTCCATAGACTGTGAGGGTCATGTGACTTTGTCACTATCTTTTTCTCTCTCTCTTTCTTTTTGAGACAAGGTGTCACTGTGTAGTTCAGGCTTGCCCTAATCTCACTATGCATCCCAGGCCAGCCTCAAACTCACAGCAATCCTCCTACCTCTGCCACCCAAGTGCTGGGATTACAGGTGTGAGCCACTATGCCTAGCATTGTGTTATGTGGTACCAGGGATCAAACTCAGGATCTTGTGCTTGCCAGGCAGATGCCAGAACCACTGAGCTAAATCCCAGGTCCCTGTCACCATCTTTTCATGCCCAGACACAGACAGAATGAAATTCAACACCACTCAGCATGTAACAAATCAGACTGTACATGAGATTAAATAACAGTCCAGACTCCTCCTGGGAATCTGTCGGCAGAGGTGATTGGAAGCACTTGCAAGTGATGGTGAAACCGAGCTGAAACTTCCATTTCCAAGCCCATGACTTGACTTTAAACAGTACCTTCTGATCACTCTCACGATCGCTGCTTTGGAGTTTAGACCTAGGCAAGATCATATGTTAGTATTTTAATTTTGTCCAGTGGTATTAGATCCTGAGGCCTTCACAGTAGGCAAATGTCTCATCTCTTACCCAAAGCTTGGTGTGGCAACTGAAACTTACAGGAAATATGGCAACATGGCAAAGGGATGCAGTGTTTCATCATTAGGGTACATTCTACCGACTACACAATGCTAAGCCTTTGTTTGCCTTCCTGGAGATTTATCATAGCTTACAAGATGTAAGGTACTGACCGTGCAATGTGGTTCTTAGAGAAAAGAAAACATCCACTTTCAATATGAGCTTTACTGCTTCAGATGGGAAATACAAGTCAGTTCTAAGACTGGGGAGGGGAGGTTGTATTTCACAAGCTGCCAATTGCAATTTTATAGACAGAAATGTGCCAGAAATTCAGCTACAGCTTTTAAATTGAACTAATTAAAACAATATAAAGGAAAATATGATTAATAATAACAGCTTTTAAAAATCCTAAAGGCTCAGGATAGGAGTAGAAAATCGCTCAGCAAGGCAGCCACTCCCCCCCCTTTTTTTTCCTATTTACTGATTTAGTTCTTAACACATAATTTTTAAGGAGCCAACATGATTGCTACACAAGCACTGCAGAAACCAACTAAATTAGGATAATGTTCTATATACACATTATAACACAAAAGGCTTTTCCATATGTGATTAATCTTAACTATATTTTTGGGATCAACATTTAAAATACATTACAGCTGTAAATGTAGCTCAGTGGTTAAGCACTTGCATACCACATCCATAGCCCTGGGTTTGATCTTCAGCAATGCAAAACTCAATAAATAAAATGTATTCAATGTGGCCTATGACAGGCATAGTCACCTCACACTTTAGAAAGAGGACAATACATCAAATCTTAATAAAGAAAAGCAATGAGCATTTTATTAACAATATTAGGTGCTCAAAAGTAATACAGCTGAATCGCTTCTCGGCCTTTTGGCTAAGATCAAGTGTAAAAGTAATACAGCTGAACTTTTTAAAAAGTATTATACTGGTTTAAAATTTATCTTTCTACATTTTGGTTTATGCAAAAATGAAGTAGAAATAAAAGGCAAATATCAGCTTGTATGTTTAAAAATCACTTCATTATAAGTTCTAAAAACTTAACCCCACAGTCATTAACAACAAAATCATAGATAGCACTGATACCCAACTGAGAAATTCTAAACACTTCTTCACACATAGAAAAACACTAAAGCCCAAAGAAGTCACTTTCACAGGGCAAATGAGAAGAAAAGGATGCGATGACCTCAGACTGGACTCTGACGTCCTGAGACTCAGGGTTACAAGTTGTTTCAAATCACCCTCCAGTCTGTCTGGTAACTGTGTGAAGAAGCCACCACCCAAGCCATCTGTGCAGGCTGGTTCCTTTCCCGTCAAGCACTGCTGTCCTGTCATCCTGACAGAATTTGTTACTTCAATATTACACAGTTATAATTTCCTGCCCCTACATAATTACTACACCAGGCAGGATTAGGGTTTAGTTTGCTTCAAACAACAGCATATGGGATCTCCTGCATAAGTCTTCCATCAGTCCACTTGTTAAGCAAGTTTTCTTTTTAATTTTTTATGTTACTTATCAATAAAATAAGGATGCTTTTAAATAGAATAACTTTCCTTATATTTTGGAGCTCTAATTATAAAAGAATTTCTTCCCATTAAGTAAATGCACTCGGGAAAATGTCATAATTCTTTACTTTTAAAAGTGTTAAGTTTTCTCAAGGATCTCGATGTCAAATTAAGATCAACATAAATCTGTAAGTGGCACAGTTAGCATGCATTTGACTCTATTCTTAAACATGCACATTTTATGAAGTTTTACTATCTTTGTGATTATATATGTGATCCATATCTTTTAATTACCATTGGAGTTTTGTTACCATTTTGGAGAGAAGTGGACAAATTCTAAATTCTGCTTTAATGCAGGATGCTAAGATTATTTAATAAGCACTCCCTGTGGAAAAGGTTTTAGTAGATTCCTCCAAAACAGCCATAAAATCCCAAAAGAACTGGAATAAAATTTTATTGGCCGCTGTAATAATACCTGAACAAGGTGAATAAGCTAGAAGAAATGACCTCTGGTACTCTCCACCAGCCACAGAATGTCAATTCAAACCTCATTTAACCTCAATTTTATTAAGCACCCATTGTTTATGCTAAACTTTTGTTAGTGTCAAAGAAAAATGAAAGATGTTGCTTCTAACCCTAAGGGGCTACCATGAAGTCTAGGAAAGTAAGCATGTAGCTGGCCGCTGTAGTGGCCCCCCGACTGGCCCATTTCACTGCATCTTGAAACGTGATGGACACTGTAACAAGGAGAATGAACTCAGCAACACACATATGCATGACTACATTTTTCAATTTTATGTAATGATGTGTAATTATTTTCTAAAATAGAAAAAAGTTATATATTCACAAGCTGCTTCAGATGACTTAGGTTTGAATGTACCTTAAGACAGTTCACCAGACACCACCCCCTTCCACATCCCACGGATGTCTCCTAGAGCCCTGCACAGGCAGACAGCTGGCCCTCATCTACCCTGATGGAACAAACTAGCAGATTTCCACAAGACGCCCAGACTCTCTCACAACACAGATGATGATTCTTTTCTTTAGAAAAACTCAGCTTTGTGATTCTTTTCCCTGGTACTACAAATGCCTGCCTGGATGTCACTAATGGTAAATACAATGATTAAGTTTCCCTTAAAAAAAAAAAAAAGGATCAGAGTAGCCGATTAGCGTCACAAACTATCAAGTATGAGTCAGAGGTGGTGTAGAAGTGATCTGTCATCAAGTAAAAATTCAAAGAGTTCAAAAGCAAAGTGTTTTAATACCAAGTAATAAATGCACAAAGTGCTATTTTGTAATCAGTGTAAGATAAGTAAATATGATTCAATGCACTATCTTTGGGAGAATATATAAAGCCTGCCGCATCTGGTTCAGAGTCTTAGTCTGTTAGGCTAAATTCCCTTCTCCTTCCACAGGCCATGATCATTCTAGTTTACTATCTGAATCAATCTGCAGAGAGGGCTCGCTCAAGGCCATGGCTCAGGAGGAGGCAGGAATGACCTCTGCGGTAAGCTGGTGTCTTTGGCATCTTACTTCTGCTACAGAATTGCCAACAGTCAACATGATTATTCTAATATTTTGTTCTTGAAGCTACTGTGAAACTTCACTTTAGACAGAGACTCTCTAAGCAGATCTAAATTGGAAACTGTCCTTCCAATACGCGATGGTGTAGGTATGTATGTGGAAAACTGAGGCACGCGAGCTTCATTTAGCCTTGTCCAGTGCATCGCGCAATCCTCGACGCTGTTAGCAGCTAATGGCGCATTCGGCCTTCACCGAGATTTGAAACCAGCTTTGCAACAGTGGGTTCCCTTGGATCCTCTTTCTCCTTCCCACTAGTTCTCACATCTCATTGTCCCCCACAGCTCGGTGCATGCAGATGAGGAGGAGAAAGAGAAGGAGCTCTGAAGATTCTCCACCACGTCTGTACTCCCTGGTTTCCCCTAGGATTGTAACTCTTGGTTTTGAAGTCTAGTGTGAAACTGGAAGCAGAGGGACGGGAATAGAGCACAGGCCACAAAGCCTGCAGGCCTAACTTACACTCGGTTGGCTTTCCTAAATGGGTATTCCAAGGACTGCCTCAAGATTTTAATTTTCAGAGTTCTCAAACAGCTCGTTTTGTCAATTTTTTTCCTGCTTCCTCTTTACCTCTGTGGATGTGAGCAGGCTCAGAGGCTCTTCCCCAATCATTTTTTATGAGCATTCTGTCCTAATAGATATTTAGACATAATGTTCTGTCTACCTGTTCACTCTAAAATATAATGATGCTTTTATTTCAGTTGATTGAGTTCTTAGCTCTGCCTGGAAACATAGAACAGGTTCCTTGATATTTAAGTACAGGCAAGAAACCCCCAGATTCCAAAGACAAAAACAGAGAATGAGACACCAATAGGAGGATTGCGACTTACTCCCTGGACCACTTTGGCTGATTGTCTAATCCTGCTCTGGGAGATGTTCTGCCCCTAGGCTGGAAAACAGGTCTTGGAGCTCTAGATGCCCATGCTCTAGAAAAAGAAGGGTTTCCCACAGGCAGAAAACAGCCCAGGGTCTTATTTTATAAACTTCTGTCATTTTAAGGAAAAATAATAGGGAAAGGATACTTAGGGATGTATCTATAGGGAAATTAAACACATCAAATCCATCAGGCTTTCTTAGGTATCATCTTCAAGCACTGCCTGCTTTTTTTTCACTGAACTAAATTGTTAGGTTGCTCCAGCATCCAAGAAGACACCCTACTTTGAAAGAGCAGCCAATCAGAATTCATAAAACTGCAAATATGAAAAAATATTACAAAACTGACAGTTACAACCACATTACACATTTGTCTTAGATTGATATCTCAGCATGCACAAATAGTCATGTGTATGTAATGTTATAAATCAATGCTAATGAGTGCAGGTGTAAACAACCAAGCAACTTTTGCTAGTATCTTTTATGAAACTTCTGCAGAACATATCCTGTTTAGTACTATAGTGACACCTGCTATCTGACCAACCTACTTCATCTGGACAATAAATCTTCCAGGAGGCAAATATCAACCTGTGCAGAGCCAGAAGCATGTACTATAGAGAAAAGAGGCTATTTTTGTTTTAAAAGCCTTTCAAAGTGACTGAATAGTAAGCTCTCAACAGCCAGGCAAAACATGAGTTTTTGATTTAAGAAGGTGGAAACAGAGTGAGGCCAGCAAAGATACTCAGAGAGATGGCTTTCTCAGAGTTGCCTGGAGATCAGATACACAAGTATTTCTCTTGCCAGGTACGTGTTCATAGCCAGAATTGCATATAATGCTCATTAGAGTTCTGGTTACAGTCACGTCTTACATCCATCCCAAAGGAGTCCAGAAATGGGGAAGCTGCAGTGGTTTCTGAGCTAGTCCCTCATGGTTAGGAATATAAAGTAATACATTTTTTAATGAGTGATAAACATCAGCGTAAGTGATAATATTGTGCTGTGAAAATTCCAGGAGTCAAGAGGAAGACGTCTGTCTCTATTCTGGAGGCAAAGCTAAATGAGAAAAGGTGGAATTGCTCAGAGATTTATATTTAGAAAGCTTCACTGAGTGAACACTAGAAGTGGAAGCCACCGTTCAGCCAGTGGTGCCCTGATTTAAATCTGAACATCCACCTGTTATCTTAGCCACAATATGTATTTGTAGACATCTAGACATATTCCAGCATGTGGGTTTGTACATCTCCATCTCTCCCTCTGCTGCAAAAACTATGTGTTACGGCAGAACCTTCAATAAATGCTTCTTGAACTGACCAAATCAGGCCCTCGAGGAATATAGCCAAAAAGTTTTCAAAAGCTTTCTATGGAACTTCCATGCCACTGCCCATGAAATTTGTAATATCTAAGTCCCACTGACAAGAAAAAGAATAGTGTGTTTTTCTTTTATTACAAAAAAGTACTTTCAAGTAGTTTATCAAGCTATTCAAATAGCAAACTAATATTTACTTATACATAAAGTAATTCGAAACCCCTTGGAAGAGATTCAACCCAACCAGAATGCAACACCACAGGGTACACACCATCACCTAGCAGAATCAGAGTCATCATTTATGGGTCCAAAATCTGAGCTAACTGTATTTTAACCAAGAGTTTGGGTTTTAGGTTTTACATGACCTCACTTGGGTCTATTTTTCTATCAATTAAACTCATAAAATATAGAATGGTTAAAAAAAAATGAGCCAAGTTCTTTCTGACTATCTCCATAGCCGAAAGAAACAGATCTGAAATAGCACAATCTAGCTCAAAGTGGGGGTAAAAGGTGGTAGGCAAGAGACAGAAGAAGATAGAGACAAAGACAGACAGAGACATATGGGAATGAAAGGAGGAAAAAGAACTTCTAAAGAACATTTTTCTAATCAAATAATGAGAGTTTTTGTATACATTTCTTTTCTTTTTTTTTTTTTTTTTTTAAGGTTTTTTGAGATAGGGTCTCTCTTTGTGGTTCAGGCTGGCCCTGAGCTCAGCCTCAAACTCACATCACAGCAATCCTCCTGCCTCTGCCTCCCGAGTGCTGGGATTACAGGCGTGAGCCACCACGCCCAGCACTGTGGTATGTGGTACTGGTTGCTGCTGGGGTGAGTCTCCACACCCAGTATTGTTATGTGGTTACCGGGGAACGAACCCGGGTCCTTGCGCTTGCAAGACAGGTGCCGGAACCACTGAGCTATATCCCCGGCCCCCTTTGTATACATTTCTTGTTAGAGAACCAAGTAATAGTCAGATCCTGTAATCAAAAAGTGTCATTCATACTTTTTGAATGGGCTAAGAGCAAGCTAATGACTCATCACATGAACAAAGTCATTATTAATCTGAACTTTCTCATTTGTCATTACATTCCTTTTGGCAAAGGCATTTACTATTGGGTGGCTAATTAAGCAGGATATATCCCTATGGAGAAGTGTTCAAAGAAGTCATCTTACTGCTATCTTTAAATTATTCATTATTAATATTATATCTTGAATTATTCCCTCTTTTCACAAACTTTAAATAAATCCCTGCTACTAAGCTTCAATGCTAATTTCACAACCCGGCCTTCAAAACATTGCATCAACTGACTCTAAACAACTCCCAAGCAGACTCCATCATTCAATCATTCATTCATTTATTCATTTGTTGTTAAATGAACCATGCAGTCTTCTCCTCTAATCACTGCTCAAGCCACTTTCCTGACTTGTCCCTGTTCCAAGTCACCCCCACCAAGCCCTAAACCTCACTGCTGGTATCTAAACTGAGTGTCATCCCCCTCCAGGTTCATTAGCGTTGGCTGCACTGACATATGGCATTCAACATTTAATATGCAATGCATGAGAATACACAAGCACACACAGACGTCTTCCCAAATTATAGGTAAATACCATATATTTGCCCTAAAGCATGGAATTTGAAAAAAAGGTAACAGGAAAGTAGAAAGGAGATTATTATTAGACAAGAAGAAGGCAATAAGGGGGAGGAAGAAGGAGGTATATAAGAAGAGAATGAGGGAATGGATATGATAAAAATATACTAAGACCCAATGTTTTATAAAATAGGTGATCATAAAAGAAAAAATAGTTTTAAAAAGTTATAAATGTTTTATGGAACAGTAATAAGATGTCAGAAGATTTCAGCTATAAATCATAACTCATTTATTAGCTGGTACATAATTGCTCTGAGATGTAATTTTCTCATCAATGAAATGGGGCTAAAAGTCCTCAATGAGATACCAGTTCTAAAACATCATAGTAACAAAAATTTGAAACTTTTACTGTTCATATCCTCAGGAAAAAGTCACTAGTTCATTTATTAAAATTTTCTTTCAGTGCCTTGCCCATCTATCAATAGGCAAAACTAAAATTACAGAAATAAAAGACTTTGTGTCCAACTTAAGTCATTTATTTAGGAAATGTCTTTTCACATTTCTATAAAACCTTATTTTCAAATAGTTATAGAATATATCTAGTTATAGAATATAGTTATATAAAACTATATCAATGCTGAGGCCAGAGATTTAACTCAGTGGTTCCAGCACCTGCCCTGCAAGCACAAGTTCCCAGGTTTGATCCCCAGTAACCACATACAACAATGCTGGGTATGATGACCCACACCCACCAGCAATCAGCACCACATACCACAGTGTCGGGCATGGTGGCTCACACCTGTAATCCCAGCACTCGGGAGGCAGAGGCAAGAGGATTGCTGTGAGTTCGAGGCTGAGCACAGGTCTAACCTGAACTGCAAAGCGAGACTCTGTCTCAAACAACAGCAAATATATATTAATGTTATCTTCATCTCTTCACCATCTGGAAAATACATTTTTAAAATTTCTTCCATGAAAATCATTAGTAGGGATGGGATTCCTGTGCTAAAATGTAGAAACAAGTGTCTAAATTTGAACTCTTCATCTCCTCACATAAATCCACTGATAATATGGATTGCAAACCATCAGATAATGACAATTTCCAACATACTATTCCACTAAAATGATAGTTCTAGGAAAAAAAAATCTTGTTTAGGGAGGGCACAGGAGAAAATATTAGCAGCAGTTAGTAATCAAAGCCAAAGTGGATCTTGGTCTTTTCACCCAGGATGATCTACTGGGCTTTTCCAGTTCGGTCACTTCTGATCTCCCCTCTCCACACTATCCCTTTTCACCTCCACCATGTCTCACAGCTGATCCCTGATCTCCCTCTTTCCCAAACATGCCAGATCTCTGACACAGGTGCTGCTGCTCCGGAGCACACTTTCCTCATCCTGAGATCCAACTCTGGCCATCACAAAAGGCCCAGTTTACATCGTCCCTTCCTCTAAGGCCTAAGTTAGTATTTGACTGCTTTCCTTAAAAACTCAGGAAACTTTCTATGTCTATGCAACTTCAAGTATTAGATTCAAAATGCTGGGCATTGACCAATCATCTTAAAATGATTCAATCAGGGTATTGACCATCATCTTAAAAATTTTAAATTACTTTCTTTCTCTTGCATCTGAAATAAGATGGCCTTGGTCTTCAGAGATTCAAGACACACATACATGGATATAGTGTGTCACTTAAGTCAGATGGATCTATAGCTACACTGGCAGAAATTTATGTCTACTGGAGACACAAGAGGCCCTGGAGATAGAAGAACTGGGCTTCTCCATCTCAAAATCAGCTATTTTCCCTCTGACCAAGTTGGTCAGCTGTATGTTAATTCAGAATCCAACAGTTAATACAATTCATGGTATATATCCAATTACAAAATGCTTAACAATTTCTAATAATCAAAAAGTATGAATGACCAGGAAAAGACTGGGCTAACATTAGAATTTTATTCAAAAACTTGTGTCTTTGAAGTGTTTTCCCTTTTTTCTTAAATCAAATCTCATTTATAAGGCATTTTATATCTCCTGACGTCTCATCTCATCTTTTAGGTTTAACGCATTTTTTTGGCCAAGTAATACTAGTAAAAATGATCATATCTGTGTAATGATATCTGTGTAATCATATCTGTGTCCTGATCTGGAGATCAGGAAAAGGGGACTGAAATCTCCACTCAGACCCAGTAATACTGACTAATTAAACCAAGCTACCAGAATAAGGCATCTCCACAGAAGATGAATATTTCTTATTTAAAATAAAACTACAGTATTAATGAGAATGCAATACATCCGAATGCATTAATGTCTTGAAATAAGGAACCATAATATGATAACAGAGTGCATTAGTGCTTAAAAGACAGCAGGCTATATCCAAGGACAGTGTATGGATGCGAAGTCACATAATTATCATATTATAACATGGAGAGGAGTCACAAGAGGCTACCACCATGCACTACCCGCTATCTTGGGAGGCATTGTCACCCGTGACTTACGGGATGCTCCAGTCTGAAGCTTCATCATCAGTGTGTAAACTGACACTGCTCCAGAGCCCACGGGGGGGAGAAGCAGCTCTGGCGGCATTTGAGTTGAAGAGACTCAGGCAGAGAAACCAATCTGCTAGTGGTGTAAGAGATGAAGTCTGAGTGAGAGGAGACAGTAAGACAAGAAAGGACAAAGGAGAGGAGACAATCAGCAGTGAGATCATGGAATGAAAATCGCAACAACAAAAGGGAAGCCAAAAAATAAAGGTAGTGTGGGGAGGAGAGGAAGAAAGGCGAGAAGAGGAGGAGGAGGAGAAAAAAAATGTAAATAATGTTTGGGTTTATGAAAAGCAACATGTACCATATGCCTTACATCTGATTGCTGTTTTATAGGTAACAGATGCTACTCAATGACCAAACACAGAAACAGAACCCAGGCACCAATCTCTGAGCCGCAAATGTTGAACTATCACTGATACACACTGTTTAAAAACAAAAACAAAAACAAAAGTCAAAGCTTTGAGTCACAGAGTAAAAGAAAAACCACTGCCCTGCTGACTTTCTTCACAGTTACTAGAAATTACGGAATCCACTCAAATGCAATTCACATGCTCCCTTCCTGGGCTTGACATGCTAAAATACAAAACAGAAGAGTGTGACGTCGGTTTCTTGGCGAGTGATTTCCGAGAAATCTGACAAACAGAAAAGCATCTCGTTCCTATCTCTCTCCAGGTACCATTTCCATCAGGTCTACTTCTGTACTTTCCGTCTGTTTCCAGTGGAAAATAAATGTTAACGGCATCTGCCTTGAGCCAACGTAAACCACCCCAGGCTCATTTTTGATGTCCCTGCACCCAGCCTTCCAGGACCCAGGCTCATATCCTTCTGGAGTCTTGGATATTTCCCTGAACCTTCACTTTACCAGAAATAGTGACCCATGGGAAAGCACTTTCATGACTTTTATAAAGTGAAATAGTCATCAGAAAAAGGAATACATGCTAGGTGGTAGCTGGCTGACACATGATACTTTCTAAGTAAGGAAAGTTGGAAAATAAAATTAAAATATGTTTTATAAACTAACCCCTTACATACAGTTACAGGCTGAACTAGTGGGGAGAATGTGTACTCGAGCATCAGTGTGCCAGTGGACAGGGCACAAGGGCCTTCCTCCAACATCCACATTTTCTCTGCCACCCACACAGCTGGTGCAGGATGGCAGGGTACAGTGTGCTTGGCCCCTCACAAATACCTGAAACACTGTTCCTTATTATTTTAGACTAAATTAATTCTAAATGTATTAGCATCTTTTGGCATTTTGTAACAAGGAAAATTTGAATGTATTGTTGAAAATATAAATATCAAATACTTTGGCAGAGCTGGACTCCACTACAGCAAACTTAAACTTTTCATGACCAAATCCAAGCCAAAGGATAAAAAACAATTAAAAGGCAACCAAATCTGAAAGGTCTGAAAGCCTCACATCTGCTAATGGGCTCTACTACAATGTCTCAAAATCCATGATGATCTCAAAGATGATAAAAATGTCCTTTGGCCAGATCATGTCTGAAATACTTGAGATAAAATTTTCAAGCTAAAGAGACTAACATATGGGAATAAGGGTCTTATGATTAGAATGACTTTTATATTAAACTCATAGACCATAGAAAGCTTATGAACTGGATATCTCCAACTTGATAGGCAGGAGAGCTGACTTATCTATTAATATCCAGTTAACTCTGAATAAAGTGTCTGGTAAATTATAGGAGCTCAAAACTTTAATTCATGAAGAACCGTGGGTATTAATAAATGAGCAACCCCAGCAATACTATGTCCCTATCTTTCCTTAGCCTGGTGGTATTTCAGCCAAGAGATATTTAACAGGGAAACCCTACGAGAAATGTAAGGTTAACAGCTGAAGCACATCTACCCAGGGATGTTTTTCATTAATGAAAAACAATTCACCCCAGCATTCTGCACCTCTGACTCAGAAGACATCCGCAGAGTAACTGCCTCAGCTATGAGCAGAATAAAAGAGGGCAGCAGAAAGTCATAAAGAACGAAAAGCAAAGGGCCTCTTTAGATGCTCAGATCTCAGTGTGCTGCCTCTATGCTGCAACTAATACCTGCATCACAATGTCGGCATTCACTGGGTTGCACAAATTGGTCTGCTATGAGGCTCCTCTGTTAGTCCCTTGGTAGGAACTTCTCACTTTCTGTGCTGATTCAAGTTAGGGTGTTCTCCAAAAGCTACTTGGAGCTATAGAGTACTGGCCAAGGGAAGGGCCTGATCCCAAAAGAGGCACTGGAAATCAAAGTGCTGTGTGGCAAGATGCACCAACACACTGCCCAGATCAACAGAAGCGAGGGACCCGGGCGTGTACTGAGGATCCCTCTGGATTACAGGCACTTACCGCAATGCAGAGTGCCTTCCTGAGCGGGACACGCTGTTGCCCACCGGCGAGGGAAGGTTGCCCCCTCTGTGCAGGTCCTCGATGGACCTGCTCCAGGGCTTTGACTTGTCCACCGAACTCTCCACAGTACTTTCCACACTTTCAAAGTCAAAACTACAATAAAAGGAGATGCTGCTGAAAACATTAAAAATTCATACACATAACATTGTTTGTAACAGCAGTGCAATTTAGGAAATATCTGCAGAAAAAGAACAGTAAAGAAGACATTATAAGAATTGCTTCAGGGGCTGGGGATATACCTCAGTGGTTCCGGCACCTGTCTTACAAGCACAAGGGCCTGGGTTGGATCTCCGGTAACCACATAACAATACTGGGTGTGGAGACTCACCCCAGCAACAACCAGTACCACATACCACAGTGCCGGGCGTGGTGGCTCACACCTGTAATCCCAATACTCGGGAGGCAGAGGCAGGAGGATTGCTGTGATATGAGTTTGAGGCTGAAGCAAGACCCTGTCTCAAAAAACCTAAAAATATTGCTTCAGACTCAGCATTAGCTTCACTAATGCAAGACTGATAATCACTGGGCCTGGTAACAGAATCAGAGAACAATGAACAGCAGGAATTAAGCAGTGACGCTTTGTCTGTATCTCACTCTCCAGCTTGCTAGCTTACCAATCATGAACACTCCTCTGATAGAAGATCCTAACAGCTGTCTTCATTTTACTTTAACAAGTCAATATGTTAGGTTTATACTAATGTATTCCTACCCATCAATTTATACTGAGCATTTTCTCCTAGTGTGTTGGCAATGTACTTTTCCAACCATATGTGATACATTACTAGTGAAGTTATGGATTTGCTTTGATTTTGGAATCTCTCCCCAATGTGGTGCTCTTTAAACTAAGACTGTTGTTTCTCTGACATTTTTTGAGGTTATTACTCATGTTAACCATGTTAGAATAAATAGCAAGTTGAGTTGCTCATTCTTCTATAGTTTTAGAAGCAAATATTTTAAACACAGAAGCCTGTGTGCTCCATGCATTTTTTTCCTCTCACAAAAATAGTAATTCTGCTTTCTCCAAAACAAAACAAAAACAAAACTATATTCATTATTTTCACACTGGTTCTGCTGAGCAACACCAACAGCAGGCAACTGTAGTTAATATCCTTAGGAAAATTTTGGAAGATCTTTCAGAAAAAAATAAAAAAACTAATACACATTAGAAATTACCTATGATTTTTTAATAAAAGTATGATGCCAAAATGAAATGTCACTGGAGTGGTTAACTGGGAGACAGCCCACCCATTAAGGCCCAATCAGACAGCAGTGCACAGAGACAGTGCAGGTTTGTCCTCTCCTTGGATACAGGCGATGATGCTGGACAGAAAGAGTGGAGAATGGGGTAACCTATGACAACGTAAAGTACTGAAAATAGAAGTCTATAGAGTCAGGAGTGAAGGAGGTTAAGTCAAGGCAATACCCAGGAGCACTCACGGTACCACATGCACACCAGGTCCCTCTGCAGCCCCCGTGCCCTTCAGGCCTTTAGCACACATACACTCCCCCGCTCATCTCCATTCTCACACAGCAGGGAAAGAAAAGGTGCGCCTTAGTGAAACCTCTAAGGTCTGAACCAATTTTTTCCCACTCTATAGGCTGGTGAACTCTCACATGACAAAGAATAGAAAGAAAATCTAAAGCCCACTGGTTTCAAAATATTCCCACATAGTAATGCAACATTTTCCCATTGATCCTATGTGAGAATACAACTGGGAAATCTCACTTGCAAGTTCAACTGTTATGCAGGTAAAGGCTTCATGAAAGCAAATACAGAATGTATATGTTACTCTTATCTAGTAATCCTAATTTTTCGTAGTCCTCCTCTAGAAATTTAGAATTTTTCTAGTCCTCCTTCCTAGAAATATTCTCAAGATTTTAAAATACATAATAAGGAATGTTGTTGCCTTTTATCATATAATATAAACCATAAGAAAGATTAGGAGGTTTTCATGTAACGGAGACAGGCACATTTTGGAAGCACATGCCATAGAAACTAGATTGTATTTCAGAGTACAACTTCTCAGGAAAATATGACTTCTCCATTGGAGTTTCCTTTTTGGTTAAGTTATGGCCATGCAATACTTGAGAGGTATGGAAACAGAAACCAGTTTCAGCTAAGAGTTTAGTTTCTCAATCTATATGATAAGAAAAAGTATAACTTTCTCCACATAAATTCTCAAGGAAGTGATAGGGATGTTAATATTATACTTGGTTAGGTCTTAGGATTGTTTTGAAGTTAGGTAGTATAAAAATCAAGTTACAGCATTTACAAAATGAAAGAGGGGAAAAAACACTACGTGGGCTGCAACACCTTCCAATCATGACCATAGCGCCACTGCCTCCATCTGCACAGATGAGGTAGTATCTGTGAAGAATGGAACATTTTTGATTAAAAGAGAAAAATGTAGAGAACAGAAAGTCTCATTTAAATGTATATATTATAGCCCTGCTCTAAACCATGCCAGAAGCCAAGAAATTGAGAGAGATTCATGAAATAACAGAAACCAGGTTAAATAGGTAGGGTTTTACTCCGCTTTACTCTTTTGCTCTGTCCCACCTCCAGCTTGTAGGCAGGAAATTGAAACAGCACAAATACATGTGAAATAAAAAGGAAAAGCATCTGTCTGCCTCATCTTCCCAGGCCATTATGTCAGTGTCCATTTCTGCAATTATTTCTACGCATCTATTAGCATATATTTCTGTGTGTGTGTGTGTGTGTGTGTGTGTGTAGAATAGAATGGTAGAGACCGAATCAAGGCTTTCTAAGCAAGCACTCTACCACTCAGCTACACCCCTCAGCTACACCATTTTTAAAATAAAAAGATAGGGCATGAGGTACAGTTCAGTAGAAGAGAGTCTTTCCAAAATAAGAGTACAACCAAGAGTTACTTTTACTCATCTGGTTTTTTTTCTGCCTACAGACATTTCCAGTTAAAAATTATATGACTGCTTTAAGTTAGATGAACAGAAACAAATCTCCTTAAGCGCTCTCACATCTTCTGAATGTAATGTGTAATTTTCCCACTTAGCTGCAGCTTCTGTGACGCCATGAAACCCAAATGCAAGCAACCCAAATTGTACTTACGTTACAGCATACTGCGCAAATGACAAGTACTCTACTAGAACATCGAGGCCTTTGTTTTCTTCATTCAAAAATTCTCTGACCCATCTGTTAAAGAAAAATAAAGCAGTTCATCAAATAATCTGATAAAGAGAGCACATACTAGAAAGCTTTGTTTTGCCTCTAGACATTCAACACCTGAAAGGAAACTGAAGAAGGTTTCAACTACTCCTGAGGTAGGAGCTTGAAGCGATGACATGGAAATCACATCACAATGTATAATGGATCGAGCAAAGGTGTACATGTGCCACTCTGTACTTCACTGTCTGGGGGATTTGAGGTAACTTATAAAACACTTCTAGAAAAACAAACTTGCTAAATGTACTTTTTCCACCACAAGTGACCTTCTGGTTGAAGGAGCCAAGACTGCACCAAGAACGAGGCAGAGTAAGGGACATCACGCTGCAACCACTGAAATCCAGGCACGTCTCCAAGCCCACGCTCAGCTCCTTGGCACACTGAGCTGAAGGAACCCCAAACTAGCCAATGAGAGGCCAGTGTTCATGGGCTTCCAGAAATTCTCCAAGGATAATGACGTGTAGGATTTTTTTTTTCATGAATGTCAAAACCTCTTTAAAGATTGCAAACACCGCAGACCACCACCAAAGACCACACATGACAAATACTTGCTAAACGCGTTATAATATTACCTTACATTTGGATGGCACTTAATAGTTCATTGACATGTTTACATGTTTTTATGTACTTTTCATAACAACTCTGGTAGGAGTCAAACAGCATCTTTACATAGGTGTTGTACATTCTGCCTGTTTCCACTGCTGCATTCACTTTCAGTGAATGAGTGGTACCTGATTAAACCTTAATTCCAAATGAAGCTCCAACACATAAGTAAAAGATGAGCTGCTGTCACGGCAATGACACATGAGGCACAGATGCCAATGGTATTCCAAAGTGGCTTTCCGCCCCAGATTTCATGTTGAAAAGGTGATGGGCAGCTATGGACACAACAGCTATGATAGAATCCACCCTGCCAGCTATTGAAGCAACAGCAAGGACAGTCCTACCGTGTGTCCTGAAGGATGACAAACCCCTTGAGATTTTGTCTAAAAGGGTGAAAAAAATCTAATGGATTCAGGATGCTGATGGGTGAGGTTTGTTTTATCTTCAAGCTCCTACCTTTTCCCAGTCCATCATCTCTATGATGTAAACTCAGCTCTACAGGTTCTTCCAGGGGCAGAAGACTGGGAAATCAGACAGCTTAACCTGTATTTCACCCAAATGCCTCAGACAGACTAGCACAGGATGTAGGCACTTAACAGAGCTGACTGTGGGTATACAACCTTTAAGAAAAATTCAGAGTGGCAGCACTGGCAAAGAAAACACTGGCTGGGAGCCTGGGATTGGGTTCTGTGGCACCGCACCTGCCTCACAAGCCCAAGGTCCGGAGTTCAGTCCCTGCCTCCCCACCCCTCAAAGAATGAACAAGAAAACACCATCTGTTTGGTCTGACAAGGTGGCTTTGTCCTAAGACCTGAACACAATTAACAGGGCTGCTTGCTGGTAAGGCTAAAGTTTCTAAAACAGCCACACACATGATCTCACAGCATCCACTTTGAGGTATTTATTTTAAATAATACCTGTATATATATCTATAAAATGGCAAGATACCTTAGAGAAGGTGCAACTCTCTACTGACATCAATGACTACCTGTTCAATCTCAGGCACCTGAGCTTCTCTGAGGTCTCTGCATTGGTCTGGCCCACGGGCTATGACTGTACAAAGTACTGGCCCTTGCTGATGATGCCAATCTAATATGAACAGAGTAATAAAGGTCCAGAAGTTTCAGAGCGGTCTCAGGTTCACACATTCTACCTCAACTGCACACTAACACACAAGCTGAAAAAAATATACACTGAAGCTCCTTCAGGTTAATTCTTCAGACCCTGCTCCTAAGAGCACAGCCTCGCCAGGATCAGGATCACGGCAGCCACCAGCACCTCTGTCTCACTTAGGACATTCAGTCACAGTTTCAATAAGAGGACAGAGGCCCAGACAAGAAAAAGTAAAATAAAAATAAGCAGGGCATAGCCAAGTACAGCTAGAGCTAAATTCTCATGGTTCACAATGCTCATACCTATGTATTTTGACACGGGATAAAGATTAATTAGCTTCTTAACTTTACCTCAATATCCTCATAGAGACCCCCATCTCTACTTGCTGACTTTGAGTGCCTTCACAACAATTTCCATGGAAAGGCAGGAGCCTGCTGCCTGCCTAACAAGCCAGCTAGAAGGTCAACACCCTCCCTTGGCTTAAATTTAATGAAGGAACATGTTTCTAAACTATAGGGTCCTCGATGGCTATCTGATGTGGCCCTGCCACCCCTGGTTTAGAAGAATAAGATATAAATCATTCAGAATTGGCTACCTTACTACCTTCATCAGCATCAGCTTGCCAAGGACATTTCACCCATAAGAGTCAAGTTTGTAGGGGAAAGATGGCCTCACTCGGCCCTGTCCTCCAGCCCCTGCTCCTTCTCTGCTTAGGACATTCTCTACGGAAGAGAAGAGTTGAGAGAGACAGTCTGTGTTAGTGGGCAGTAAAGAAAGAAGATAAAGCAAAAACAAAAACTGTAAATTCAAATGCAGTATCTTGAGTCTAAAGGCATTAAAGGACTATGAAGCCTTCCTTTTATAGATTTATGTATTTGATTATTCAATGACTATCATGTATTTCATGTTCCTGTAATAAATTATTTCCATTTTCAACCTTGGTGCATGCTATGCACACTTTAATGTATTGTCAATAGGCAAATGGTTTCAAATTGGGTGATCATAAGTTCTGAAAAATGGAATTATTTTCTGACTGACAGCCCATATTACTTTCTAAGTAGAGTCTTGTGTAATTACCATATGTTCTAAATCTGAATTTAGGCAAATTCCAAATCAGAAGATGCTTAGAAGCTGGAAGACAGTGATAATGAAAAATACTGCCTGGGGGGGGAAAAAAAAAACTGTATTCAAAGATGGGATGTAGGCATTCACTGCTAAATTGTAAACTGTTTGAAAGCTTTGTTTCCAGGCTTTGTTCTCCTGTCTCCCTAAATCTCAGGAGTCACTGTCTTCAGATGGAAATTAAATCCGAAGGGGCCTCTTGGCTTTCCATGATGAAGCAAAGCAGCCAAAAGACGTGCAAAAGGGATAACAGACAAATTCTCTTTGCAGGTTCCCTTTGGAGAAAGACCTTATGGACAGATAGAAGTAGGTGAACTGGCTGAAAAGTCATGGCAAAGAGAAAAGTAAGCATTACCCAGAATCGGCACTGGACCCCAAATCTGTTAGGCAGTGTTGGAAACTGATTCTCAAGGTGACTCCACTTATGATAGGGACACTGAGATCCCCACAGGAAACTGGAGAGGATAAAACTGTTTTCACAAAAATATTAAGATGTGTTATTTATACTCTCTCAACGAACATTCACAGTATAAATAATGAAAGTAGGAAAAACTGCTGCTACCAAATACTACACCTACTCTCAAGTGCTGGGATTACAGGCGTGAGCTACCATGCCCCGCACTGTGGTATGTGGTTATGACTGCTAGTGGGCATGAGTCTCCACACCTAGCATTGTTATATGTGGTTACTGGGGACTGAACCTGAGCCTTTGCATTTGCAAAGCAGGTGCTGGAACCACTGAACTCAATCCTCGGCCCCTATATCTTTTAATTTTCTGTGTGATGACAGGATGCTCACATAAAATATTCTGCTGTGTACACAGGTATCATGGCTATTTTGAAGAAAAGCACTTTGGCAATTTCTCAATTACAACCTGACCCAGGTGCTCTTGTTGTATGAAGGACTGAACCTGGGATCTTCATGGTAAACTGAATCCTCAGCCCTTCATTTACTGTCCATGCCAAAACTGAGGTTATAGGCAAGAGAGAAAGAAGAGAAGTTCATTGATTCACGCTGTGGTTTAAATGCAAAATACACCCCCAGCTAGTGTACTGAGGGCTCCATTCCCCCACAAAGCACTACTCAGAAGTAAGGTCTTGGAAGGTGCTCATGGCCAGTTACAGCACAGACGTGTTCACAGCCGAATGCAGTGGTCACTCGGGACTCGCCCTGGAAGGAAGGTGCCTCCTGTCTCTAATTCCTTCCTTTCTCTCTGGCTCTTTGATTTTCTCTCTGCTTTCTGAGATTTCTGCCTTCGAGTCAGCTGACCACAGAGGGGAACATACCATATGCCAAAGTAAACCTTTCTTCCCCTAAGCTGCCTATGCCAGGTATTTCATCTCACCGATGCAAAGCTGACTAACATGAGATAGCTTCAGAACTCAAACTGCAACCACTTTTAGAAAATAATTACCTCTTG
>PVIR01004941.1:49812-75574 GCA_004026965.1 Petromus typicus
TGAGCCACCACGCCCGGCACTGTGGTATGTGGTACTGGTTGCTGCTGGGTGTGGGTCTCCACACCCAGTATTGTTATGTGGTTACCGGGGAATCGAACCCGGGCCCTTGCGCTTGCAAGACAGGCGCTGGAACCACTGAGCTAACTCCCCGGCCCCCCAGATGTCAGTTTTTTTAAACAAAACTACTCTCATTAATCATTATTTTAGAAAATAGTTATATTTTATAAAACAATATATCAAAATATTTTATATTTATATAAAGGTTTATTATTAATTATTAAGTCTTATTTAATGAATGCATCAAATTTTATTAATTTTAATTTCTACTATGGTAACAGATACAACCAACATCAATAAAAGCTCAATGGGATCAAAAATATATAAAGTGTATTAAAAATAAAAGAGTATAAAGAAGTCCAGACACTAAAAAACTTGAGACATCCCGATTTGAACAATGAGGCTTTGTATCTGAACACATGTATATTCTAACATCAGTGCTTCTAAGTGCTGTCGTCAAGGAAAACAGTAAGACTAGGTAGCAGGTGAC
Source organism: Petromus typicus (assembly GCA_004026965.1). Taxonomy (NCBI): domain Eukaryota; kingdom Metazoa; phylum Chordata; class Mammalia; order Rodentia; family Petromuridae; genus Petromus; species Petromus typicus. The sequence goes on from PVIR01004941.1 coordinate 50,360, forward strand.
CTTCAGTATTCTCACCATATAATGAATGAATATATCTCAGAGTAGCTTCACAGACTCACACACGGTGCACATGTTAAGAGTAGCCTCCTTGGTCACTCTCCAGCACTTCATTTCCTCTGTTGGCCTGGTCCAGCCAGCAATGATTCGCACAAGGCCTGGCAGTCCAGGGAAAGATGCCTGCTAAGTGGCGCCTCAGTTCTGTTACTTCTGTGCAGACCTCTCCATCCTTGCCAACCTATCACACACTTCTTGCAACTGCATCCCTGTTCTTTCAGCTTCCCATGAGATAAAGCAAAACGAGCACCTTTCAGAACTTCTGTGACCTTGCACTCAGGAAGAAAAGTAATTTTCCATCATTATAGGCAGTTTTGCTAAAATAAATGACCTGCCCAACAGATCACTTACATCTCACTTCCACAGAATAAAGCCAGTAAATCTATCCTGCTCACCCTAACCACTCATGAATCCCATTGGCCTGACACGCAAAGAATCGTGACACCTGCCCACTCACATTGTAGCTCAGTGCATTCTAACAGTGTCTGGTTCATTTCAAGGGTATTTCAAGTCATTTCAGGGGCTTGGATAAGTCATAATTTCTCTCCATTGTTATTGTTCCTAAGAGAGAGTGAACAGGATTATTTCTAGCCCAAGTCTTATTTCAAAGAAAATTAATTTTCTTTCTTGGAAGACCGCTCCATTTATAGAATTTTAGGCTTACATTAAAACTCAACCCTTTCCTTGACAAAGCTACAGCTTAGAATGTTATCTCAGACAGGCCAATAACCTTGAAATACAAGTATGTGCCAAGAATAATTTTTTGGGGACAAGTACATTTTAAAATGTAATCCCTCCTTTTCATTTCTGGGAACCACAATCTTTACAATCCCCTAGGTATTGGGGTCACTTTATATGAAGAAAGTAATATTCTCTGCATGGAATTTCTTAGGTATATATATATATTATACATGATTATAGAATTATAATTATAGAATTATTAGTAGATATCAATTCCCACAAGCCTAACAATAAACAATAGTTACCATATATTAAGTAACTACTATATATCAGATTCTCAATTAGATAGGTCTTTGTAAATCTCACTAAACTTTACCACACTCCTATGAGCTAAATGTTATTGCCCTATTTTATAAAGGAGAGGGCAACTTAGGTCACATGATAAGTGCAGAGAGCTTTTATAGCCTATCTAAGGTCAAATAACTAAAAGAAGCATAGCAAAAGTTAACATCAAGATCTATCACCATAAGACAGATGGACACCCAGCTATCTACTGGCTTGCCTCAAACAGTACCATAAAGCCCACAGAGTTCTCATTTAGCTCCTGGCATTCCATAAATCTTCCATGGCACTATTTTTAATATTTAGCAATTCTTCAGATTTTCCAATTAAGATGCCACGCCAGTTAGTTTACATAATAAAGAACCCTGATTGGGGCCGGGGAGTTAGCTCAGTGGTTCCGGCGCCTGTCTTACAAGCGCAAGGACCAGGGTTCGATCCCCGGTATCCACATACCATACTGGGTGTGGAGACTCATGCCCAGCAGCAACCAGTACCACATACCACAGTGCCGGGCGTGGTGGCTCACGCCTGTAATCCCAGCACTTGGGAGGCAGAGGCAGGAGGATTGCTGTGAGGTGAGTTTGAGGCTGAGCTCAGGGCCAGCCTGAACCACAAAGCGAGATCCTGTCTCAAAAAACCTTAAAAAAAAAAAAAAAGAACCCTGATTGGGTTAGATTTATGGATGGGCAAGATAGTTCAAAATCCTGGTGTATGGTTTTATTCCATTTCAGTTGACGCCAGTAATTGGTTGCATACACCAGACAATGCATTTCCATATATTTTTCTCCAGCTAAAATCAAAGCTCTCAGAATGTCTCACGTATGTTGTGGGTAAGGGCAAACTTTAGTTCATGTAGATGAAAGAAATGTAAGAATCTATCAGCCTGTCTACAGCATCCTATACAACAAACCACTACAATTGCTTGCAGACTATACTGGCTTCAACCCAATGAGGACTGTTCTACTCAGCCAACTTTGGGGTGAAAATGATAATTTTGTTATGGTATTTGATGGTCAATTTCATATTATTCCAGCAATGCTTAAAGAAATGCTTGTTGACAATGTGTAGAGGTCCTGGCTGCAATTCACTCCACCATTTTTAGTTAGGAGGTACCAAGGCATGAGGTTGGACCATACCAACTGGAATCTGCTTTATGATCCACAAACATTGGAAAATATTTCAATTTCCTAAGCGTGGATGCCCAACTGCATTAAACCACCACCACTTTCACCCTCAACAGACAAGTCTCAGTGCTTTGATCTGAGAGCTCTGATTATGTTAATTCCTTTCAGAGAAAGAGCTGCCAGGGTAAGCAACTCAGAAAAAAGTCCAGAGAATTTTGAGCCAAAGCACCTGGCTATACAGCTGTAGACTCTGTATGATTCCTCACCTTCTCTGATCCTTCCTCTTTTCAGCTATAAAATGAAGAATCAAGCGAACCTTAAATTACCCTTCAGTTCTGAAATCATGATTATATGAACCATTTTTCTACAGTGCAATCTTTGCAGACAAGGCCTAGGATCACATCATTATCTGAAGACCTGGTTCATACATTCCCTTTCTTCACTTTTTGATTTTAAAATGGGGTCCTACCAACTTTCCTCAGATGGACTAAAATTTGTGATCATTCCCCCTCAGCCTTCCAGAGTCTGGGATTTACATGCATGTACCACCAGCCCTGGCTGAACTGCCCATCTTTACTGCATGCAACTATCATAAATATCCCAGATCAAGAGCTATCTTTCCAGCTACTACTGATCCATGCACATTAAGCAATTCAAGTAATAAATAAATTTTTTAAAAGTCTGGTCATTTGAATCTCAGTCTTTTAATTTATAGAAGTCACTCTGTGAACTGTCCAAAAGCCTTAGAATTAAGATGTTCAAGAGCTATACTTACCCAATATGATTTGTTCTTAAAGAAATTTCCAGTTCTCTCAGCACTTGTGTAGATTCTTGAACACGCCTTCGGAATTTCTATAAATTGAAGAATACATACTCTCACAAAATAATCTTTAGCAACTGCTACAATTACAGCTTACTTATAACAAGTTTAATGTAATAGACACTAACTTTAATTCTAAAGCAGGCTCCTCTGACTTTTTGTTTTATAATAATTCAAATCTTTCTCCACTTAGAAAGTAGACTATAAGAAAGGACTAAAAAAATACTTCATTCACACACTCAACCTACTTTGAGGAAGTAGGTTATTTTTTCTAAGGCACATACTCACCAATGTACCCATGAGTTAAAAACACCCAGACCACCTCCAGCATCAGTGTTCTCCTAGAGGAATTAGTATGTGGCCACTCTCATGGCTATGATGTATTAGAGAAAAGAAGACAAAGGTAAAACAGCTGAAAAGGTGCATGGAAGCCCCAGTGCAAAAAGGCCTTCTGAAGGACAGCAGTCTTAGGCCTGCTACACCAGTGCTTTTCTGTGCAATTCAATGTGCTTCACAAATAAATACTCCAAAGTTATCTCTGCCCCTCAGGCCTCACCTGGGAAGTCCCTCTTGTGATGCAGACACCCCACTACCACCCCTAACACACAATTCTTTTGCCTGTCAAGGTCGCACCTGCCCTTCTAGGACTCCCTTCTCTGATATCAAACACCTCTCTCCTTCCTCCCTCGCCACTAGTGCAGTGGAAACTGTCAGCCAGCTCCAGCCTGTTGACAAGGGCTCCCATGGCTTCAGAGAAAGATGACTGAGGACAAGGCAGGGGCAGGAAAAGGGGACTCCAGAACATAGGGTGGCAAGAGCCACGCCAGACCCAAGGCCTGGCCCACGCAGGCCTGGAATGCTGCTCAGGACACGGAGAAGCCCTTTGCTTCCTTACAGTTCCTCCCCAACTGAAGCTCCCAAATCACCCTGGGAAAAAACCTCTTACAATTTTAGAATACAGAAATACTGAGATAGGGGAAATAACCATAACCCTAAGGTGACAAGAGAAAGCAAGGTGCCCCTGTCCTGTGGGTCTTGCGTGATCTGAAGGCATGTGCCCAAAGCTCCCTGGACAGCACACCAGCAGTGAGGCTGAGCAGTGCAGCAGGGCAGGACAGTTAGCAGACTCTCTGCGGACTAGAAAGGAGATGGGGGAAGGGGACAGGGTGGTTCTGCAGTCTGGATATGGAAGGAAAAAGAGCTCAGTTCTGCTTTTACTTAAAGGAAAGCGGGACCTCTGGTCACAAAGCCAAGGCAGCACTTTCCAGGTGTGCTGTCCACCACAGAGCACTCGGTCCTGGGCTGGGTGCACACGCGGCACTCTGAGGCGGGGGTCGGGACAGCTCTGACTGGCTCCTGCAGCCTTGGATCATCCCCAACTCCGCCTCATGCCCCTGAGGACATGCTCACCTCTCACACAGCACCAACGGAAGTGCAGCGTAGAGAGGGTAAGTAACAGTATAAGGATCAGCTGAGGGACTAAATATATATAACATGAGATAACTAAAGCAGAACACTGCACTGATGGTATTAACAGCAAAGCTAACACTTCCGAGGCAGGAGGCCCAGACTACACATCTGCAGTATGTGACAACTGGGGCCATCTAAACTCTGCCTGATCTCTACAACACCTTGGGAATCACTTACTTCTCTGCTAGATTCTGGACCAGAGACCAGCCTTGAAATCCATTTCCCTAATGCATCCACAATGAGTGCTAATAGTTTGTACTTCTAAATGTATCCAAGATACTTTAAAACACTTCAAAGGGAAAGTGTGTGCCCTTGGGGACCAGCACAGAGGAGCAGGTAGGACTCAGTAGCTTCCATACACATCTGCTTTCTCTCCCTGGAAAAGTAGGGCCCTTGATGAGCCCAGGGAGGTCCTGAGCACTGGGTGAGGGACACAATAAATAGCTCCCATGGCCCAATTATGGCACCACAGTGGACCAGGCTCCTATGCATGATCTATAGCCTTTTTCCACACCAGCCATGAACACACCCGTGCCCAAAGCATAGAACTATCACCTATATTAAATGAAGAGGCTGGAGGCTGGTGTAGAGAAGGCTAATCTAAAATATCTAATTTAAGCTCTTTATTGTCTGCTCTATGGGGGTGTCATTTAAAACTGGTTAGAAGAAAGTGTAAATGGAGTATGCTTAAGAGTGTTTTCTTTAAAAAAAATTAAGTGTTTTCTATTCATTTGAACAAAAGATTAATGACTCAATAGTAGAAGACTCCAGACACAGCTAAAGGAAGGCTGCTTGGCTGACTGGCTAAAAGTTAAAGCCCTGGTTTAAAATCTTCCCATCATCACCATTACCAACAACTGCTGAGAACTGTAAGCTCAGGTAAGCTGCAAGCCATGCGTAGTCCATACAAATCCCCTTTTCAGGCCTTCCCCGTTACAATTACGTGGAAAATGTCCTTTCCTACTGCCAGCTCCTGGCAGGAATCTCACTAAGGCTGAGATGGTGAATCCAGTGCTTACTTCATTTTTCACAGCTGAAGGACTAATGAGGCACAGACCAGACAAAGCCATTCAAATCAACGTATGCTGTTTGGCGGAGAAAGATCAGAATGAAGATCCAGGTAGTTCTCACTGGTCCTGCTCCTCTTGATCATTTGTGGGGGGACAGAACAGTGGCGAGCTTAGTGGCTGTCCTGTCTTGTATTCTCTGGCTGAACCACACAATGAAAGCTGATCTACAGGGGAGTGGAGAGCATGGTCAGAGCAAGCCCTCATCTGCTCCCGGGCACCCTTCTTCTCGTGGGCCGGGGCTCGGAACTTCTACAGCACTCCCAGGAAGTATGGGTATTTTTTGCTTTCTTTTCAGGATGTGAACGACGTGGAGACTTGTTCTGGAACAGAACGTGCTCTGCATGTGAGGAAAGCTCTGGCTTGTGTGGAGACATCAGCCATCCCGCCCCACTCAGCTCAGCTCGAGATCACGTGCCTAGTGATGGGTCGGCGCAGCCAGCCTGGAGGTTACAAGTTTGGAGACTATTGCAAACCTTCAGAAAATGACTCTAGAATAGCATCTGCTGTCCCTGTGCCAAAAAATAGCACAGAAAAACACTTGCTTTGGAGGGAGATATACTTTGTGTGGGATGCTATGTCTTCTTTTGTAACCTTCTCTAAGTTGATGAAATAAAGGGTGCTATATTCTTATGAAAAAGCACAAGAGAAATGAATAGGAATTAATTAACTGCAGCAGTTTGGGGTGCTGGCAACTGCTGTTTTTGAAAATGTATGTGCCCTGTGTTTCTGGCAGGGAGACGTATCATGGTACTTCCAGTGGGTCATTCTTAGAAGATACGGAATGCTGTGTACCGTTCAAGGTTTCTAAGACACAGAGAAAATAGTGGATTCCACCTTAATGTCACTCCTACATTTTACTCCCTTCATGTGTCCTGGTATCTTCCAGACAAAGTTCCAGAAAACTTCACAAAGGAAATGTAGCTATTTTCCTTTGCTTAATGTTTTTGGGAGGATGGAAACAAGGAGGCTGAGAGCAGCAGCAGATGAAGAGAAACGAGAGATTTTAAAAGCCAAAAACACTGAACGCAGGGGCCAACCAAAAAGAGCGCTTTTCTTTTCCCCTGAGTCATACTCCAACACAGAAGAGGGAATTCAGACAGAAAGATTTCTGCCAGAGCCCTGGAAGCAGGAGCTGTGGAAGGTCAAGGGAAAAACAAGCACTATCTGGTGGGGAGCCCTCCATCCATCCTGAGCGTGGGCCGCTCTGCCCTGAGACATCCCAGGACGGGTCCAGGCTGCGCGGCTGTGCCAGGCTGCACGCTTTACCACAAGGCATCAGCTCAAACCAATTGTGTGTGGCACAAAGCACAGCTTGTCTGTGAAGCAGAGGACTGGTTGAGAATGGAATCAGCTTTCTGCCCTCACCTTCTCTCGGGGCCAGGGCAGTGCTCAGGGTAAGGAAGCTGCTGGAACTAACAGCCCAGAGTGCGGGCATACAGCTGGGAGGACAAGGCCCAGTCAAGGTCCCTGAAAAATCACCGAGGCATGAAAGACAAGCACTCCCTTTGCCAAGCCTGTCTCTCTGGGGCCCAATCACGCCTGGAGGAGACTCACTGCTCCGTGTAATTGGAAACAACAGTGAGTCAATAACCAACAGAGGTGCAGGACTCCCACCCAAGAAAGCATTTTCAAACACATCTTTAAGCGAAGAGAAGGTTTTTCTTTTTCTTTGCCTTCTCATGTTGGTATCAAAAGGCTGTTTTCCTGGAGGCTGGGGCAGAACTATTGCAAAGCAAACTCTTTTCCAATAGAGAGGACTGTCCATTAATAAAGGAGCAAAGAATTGACCTTACCTTTCTGGTGACAGCTGGGTCTAGGTAGCCTTTGAGCTTCTGAATGTATGTGTGAGGAGGGTTCTTCACCTGGAATCGCTCCTGCAGGAAACACAAAGTGAACAGTATGAAAGGTGCGAAGGCGGGGACAGCCAGGTACAGCAGATGCATATCACTCATCCGTGTCCACAATGCCTGCTCCGTGAACATGACCCTGCAAACAATCAGTGTGCACGAGCTGCTCTGGATCTTTGAAGCAGATGCTGTGATCCTTCTCTCCACTCAGGGTGAAAGGAAAGCTGGAAGAAATGCAGTGCCATGTCCTGCTGACACGGCCGTCGGGGTCCAGGGCATCTGAGCCCGGGTCTGCACGGCTCCATGGAGGGCCTGCAACACTCACTCCAGAAATCACGCTTTGTCCAACTTATTCAGGGTCCTCTTTTCTCACATATTATTTAGGATTCTTCAGTGTTGGCATATCATTTATCTAGGTATTTTTAAAGATTTGACTCAAACTAGATTGAATTACAGGTGCACTGTGAAGAGAATGTAGTGTGGGAGCATGTAAGTGTGCGCACATGCACATACGTTGCTGTTGACATACTCCAAAAGGAACTCCAAGTCAGAAAACCCAGAACTCAGTTGAGCAGATTTATAATACATCCCAGTTTGGTAGGGAACATACAGTTAGGGACAATCAAGAAAATCGTGGTGGGAGGACCGCGGTAGGAAGGCGTGGTAATCAGGAAGAGAAATACAGCTCAATCCTGAGAAGCGGGCAATGGGACATTTCTATAAGCAGCTACCTGGGGGCACCCAAGGGTGCTAGCTTTACACAATTTACTATGTTGTCCTTAGGTGTCACAATCATGTGTGGCGGGGGGGAGGGTGGTGGTGGTGCCATATTTTACCAAAAAAAAAAGATTAGCTTTTAAAAGAAAGAACTGTCATTTCATCAGTTCTAAAAGGAAAAATGTTTTGTCATGAAATGAGGATGCATACAGTTGGTAAGCAGTCTTAAAAAAGATTTTCAGTACGCTTCCAATCTATGCTTTTGTGTTTCTTGTCATACCCTTTCTACCTGCAAACCCAAAGGAATTTCTGGGCACTCCTCTTTCATCTGACTGTTGCTTCCTCCGTGATGGAATTTTCTGGTATTTCACAGGTCTGACCACTGGCCAGCATGAGTCAGCATTTGTCTGTCCGACACAAGCCTGTCTTTCTCCAACACAGAACCACGACATCCTTCAGGTCCATTCAACCTTACTCGATTCCAAATTCACAAATGCGAAAGACCATCTTATTAGTATTGAAAAGAACATCTTACTGAAATACTTTTGAAAAAAATATTTTAATACTTTATAATGGAATAAAGTTTGTACTTAACACGATTAATATTCCTAGCCAGGCACATGCCCAGTGGCACATGCCTGTAATTTCAGCACTCTGGGAGAATGAGGAGGAAAAACACAATTAAGTTCCAACTTAGCATTTTAGTGAGATTCTGTCTCAAAAGTGAACTAAAGTAAAAAGGAACTGGGATGCAGCCCTGAATTCAATCTCCAGTACTACAAACACAGTCATTATTATTACTATTTCGCTTTATTTAAAAATAACCAGGGTGAATTTGATGGTACCATAAAAGGCACAGAAAAAAGCAACATACAGCTGCTGACTACTGCCCTGTCTTCTACGTCAAGAGCAATGTCTAAGTTACAGTTTACTAGTAGTCAACATGACTATCAATAAATCATTACAAATGAAGTCACATATGCTCTTAAGAGTACTTCACTAAGAGGTAACAGGGGACCCTACCCTCAGAGATTTAGCATTAGTCTAAGTGAAGCTAAAATAATGTCAAAAAGCTCTGAAAAAATGAACTCATGAAGTCATTGCTAACTTTACGCATGATGACAAAAGCTGATGTCAGACAGCTATTGGTATATTAATAAAAAGTATGTTTTCTAACAATACAATTCCAGTTATTCAAATTTTTAAAAATTCAATAATGATTCAAGCTGTGGTCCTTTCTGCTGTAGCAAATAGAGCAAATCAAACTCAACTCGATCCAAATTCATGTTTGAACACTGAAAAGTATGGAAAATATTGTTCCCATAGAAAATAAAGGGAAACCAAATAATTGATTCTGAGGCATAAAAATCACAAAAGGGGCAGAGCAGCACTTAGACTGCACTGGTACCCTGGCACCCTGGGAGGTATACTCCTTCTCAGCCTGTAAAGGTTTCTTCCACTCAGATTTTCAGTTCCACAACTGAACAAATTTACAGACACCTAGTTTTTTTTGTTTGTTTGTTTGTTTTTTTCAAACTCTGCTGCTCCAGCCACGGCAAGTTGGAGCTTGGAGCTGCTTGGCAACAGTGGTATCACTGACCTGTCCACCTCTATAAAGCCTGTTAGGCACAAAGACTGGCAAACTCTAACTCTGGTCAATGTGCTATTTGTTTCAGCATTTAAATTCTAACCTATCAATGGGCACTGAGAGACAGAATTCTGATTTCTTTTAGGCTGTCTACATAACAAACCATATTTGTTCCTTTAAAACAAATAATTTACTTCAGTAGTGACTCAAAAGAGCTTCTTCCAATACACACATTTACTACTTTTTTATTATATGTCTTTCCTTAGGACATCAAATTATGGATAAAGTGTAAATGAAGTACACTTGTACTTCTCCAAATGTGCATAGCACTGCTGTTGTGACTTTAGGGACATTTTTCATTTATTTAAGTAACACAGATACATTTCAATGGAAAAAATAATTAAGGAGCCTGGGGCCTTAAAACACATATGCTCTAGAACATATCCCCTAACAAGAAAATTAAGCATAGCTGGGCTTGGTGTCACACTGCTATAATTCTAGCACTTGGAAGGCTTAAGCAGGAGGATCCCTGTGAGTGTGAGGCCAGCCTGGGTTATGTAGTGAGTTCAAAGCCACCATGGACTATACAGCAAGACCTAATCTCAAGAAAATGGGGACAGGGCCTGGGATTTAACTCAACAGTTTCAGCAGCTAACTTGCAAGAACAAGGGCCCAGGTTCAGTCAATCCCTGGTAACCACATACAACAATGCTGAGTGTGGTGACTCAAGCTCACCAGCAATCAGCACCCTATACCACAGTGCCAGGCGTGGTGGCTCACACCTGTAATCCCAGCACTTGAGAGGCAGAGACAGAAGGATTGCTGAGTTCAGGACTAGCCTGAACTACAAAGCAAGACCCTATCTCAAAAAAACTAAAAAAAATAAAAAAGAAAAGAAGTGGAGGGATGAAGAAGGGAGGAAGAAGAGGGAAAGAGAGGGGAGGAAGGAGAAAGGGGAAAAGAGAAGGAGGAAAAGAAGGAGGAAGAGAAGGAAAAGGAGTGGGGGTGGGGAGAGGGAGAGAGAAAGAAAGGAAACTCAGTCTACATCCAAGGACTCAATTGAATTGTTATAAAGAAAAAATACAGCTGGGAGTGTTGGTGCATGCCTGTAATCCCAGCACTCAGGAGACTGAGGTAGGGAGATTGCTGAAAATTCAAAGCCAGCCTAAACTACACAATGTGACCCTGCCTCAAAAACAAAACAAATACAACAACAATAAATATATATATATAGATAGATAGATAGATATAGATAGAGATATAGAGATATATAGAGAGAGTGCTGTGTTCTTCTAAAAGTTTGTCCAACATCTACCAAAGTTACTGTTTAAGTTACAAATTCTGCACCTGATTCCCTAACCTTTTCCTCTTGACTGTCTTCAAAATGGTCTTTTGGGCAATACAAGCATTTAAAGGAATACATTGGAGAATTTCTGCACTTCAGCAGAAATACTCATTTTGAAGGAATTTGGGTATCCTTTTTACTTATAACAAATACTTCTTTCTCAAATATTGGGATTTACATTTACCACCCAAAACTACCTCGCCTGGCAGTTTCCTATGGCCCTCACTTCCACAACTGCTTTATGTTGCACATACCATTTTGAGTGACTAAACACCAGAGGACTTCCAGGACAATGGTAGAATAGCAAACCACCACCACCTCATCTCTGTAAGGTTCAGAATCCAGGCACTAGAAAATAATTTGGGAAAGAAAAAAAATAAAGACAGTAGTAGATCTCTGGGAAGTAGAAAGGATAAAAAATTGAGAAGCTGAAGGGATAGAACATAACACAGAAAAGGGAAGGGACAGTCTGCACTTTCTCCTTAGCTCCTGACTCATGGGAAAGGGAAAGAGAAACCCAAACCACAGAGACAAAGGGACAGCTGGGGACTCCAGAGAGCTGCAGGGGAAAAAGCAGTGATGAAAGGGATCTGATTGGCAGGTGCTGTTACATACAGGGAGAAAAGAGGGCTCTACTCCCATGTGAGACCTGCACCAGGCAATTGCTGGTAAATGACTCCAGTCCAAGTCCCTCCACATCCCCTGGAAAGTGTTGGCCACCATTCCACAGAAAGGTTGACTCTTTACACCTGGGACTCAGAGCAACTTCACTTTAGACTCCCACCATTACGCTTCCACAGTGACTGGGGGAGACAGCCATGGGAGGCAGCTGTGGGCAGGGGACCATGGTCAGGCTGGAGACCCGGAGGGGTCTGAGCTAAAGGACACAGGCCTTGCCATTACAACCAGAGTCTAGGCCCGGCCTGAGTTGCTCTAGACTGGAAAGACAGCAGTAGCACCTGCATCCTAATCCAACTACAGATCTGGGGTCTGACCACCTTCCACCAATGTGAGCAAGGACACATCTTGGCTTGGATACTGGCCCAAAATTGTCTTTACACTGTGAGTGTTCACAAGCCTTGGAAAAAACAACCAACCAACAACTAAATAGTTGCAATGATGTTCAATATCACTGATGGGAATGTTAATTTTTAAATTTTTCAACTTGAGATACACCAAATAAAAATAACAACAAAAAATTATTCTTTAGTCATGGTGACCAAAGTACAAATGCAGTAGCTTTTATCAGTATCAATTATCAAGCCATGAGAAAAATTTTTTTTTAATACAAATTTCCTTCAAAATATCTATTCATAGTACCACCACTCTGACCTCCTGCCATTTATCTCTCTACATGATCAAATTATCTTCAGGAAATGTATGAGGATGAGAAATATCAATTATTTGAGGTTTTGTAACCATCCCAAAGCATTTTTTTAAAAAGACCCCAAATTCATGTAGTATTAATATTCAGATTTATTAGAACAACAAGCTGCATTAGAAGGGGGATAAAGAGCATAGAAAAATACCTGTTTAGAAGACTAAACATCTTTTAAATGCTATATAAAAATCACTTCTCTCTTATCTTAAAAAAGAGTCATTAAAGGTTCATGAGTATTCCAAGAGACGGTAAGTGCCCTGTACAGGGAATACCAGTGGCAAGACTGGTGCTGGGTCTAAGTCAGCTGACTCGGGTCTGCAGTCACAGACACTGCTGATGTTGCTGTTGCAGCTGTGCCATCTCTCGTGATTCTCGGTCCAGCGCCTTTCATAACTACGCATTTCTCACTCACTGTCACCAGGAAAGTGAGGCTACCTACATGCAGTTCTGGTCATCAGAGAATAGAAGAGACGAAAGTTGTCTGTATGATTTCTTTACATAATGACTAAGGTTCAAGACTACTGCAGCAACAAATGAAAACAAGTCCACTCTTACAAGGACTAAAGAAAAAGGGTGTGACAAATCCAAAAGTCACCATAAACTGCACTCACTGACTATGCTACCACATGGCTTTTGTTTCATTATGGGATGGACCCTGGGCTGGCCTTACAGGCACGTGGCACCACAGCTGGCGAGCTCCTCTGCTCACATAAAGACAGCCTTAGGTTCTTCCAAACCAACTTCAGAAGCTTCTTGGGGACTTCCCCTTCCTTTCTCCATTTAAGTATAACAAAGTTCCTCTCTGAAAGCCTTTCTATAGAAAGCACTGCAACTGGACATTGCATTCTTCTGGCAAAACGTTTCTGATCTTTTATATCCTAACTGTATATAAGATTTTATGAGATGTGCTTAATTTCATGTGAACTGGACTTGCACCACTTTATAAGCTCCATTCCATAAATCACATCTTGACAAGCAACCCTAAACTCAAGTGGAATTCCAGTCAATTTTATCCTATACCTTCAGATTCTAAGATCTAATGAAATATAGTAAGACATCTGAAAACCGAAGAAGGCTCAAGAAAATACCTCTCACGTGCATTTATTATCAAGTTTCTTTCTAAGTTTGCGATGCACGAAGTCACTTAATCTATTTTCAGTAGTATAATAGGAGAGCTACATAAACTGCTTAAACATTTTGGGGGATAAGGTAGATATTACCATTATTAGGGTTTTATTGCTCTAATCCATAGTAATTCACACTGAAAAGTGAAAATTCAAAGGGCTCTGTTTTTATGCATATAAGCTCATGACATTTGGATTCCTTTTCCTCAAAGATGGAGATGGGTGAGTTCAGGACTTCCTTTCCAAAGGCTGAGAAAGCAAACTGTACTCTAAATGAGTCATAATCTCAAGAAGTAGTACTGCAATTTCTGAGTGCTAACTTGCGAGGCTTAGCTGGGTGCTAAATGCTCTCCTGAGTTAGGTGGAAAGGAATAAGTCGTGTCCTCAAGGGGGAGGGTACTCTCTAAAGTGGAGAATGCTGGCACAAAGAGATGCACAGAAAACAATAAAATATTGTATTAATAGACACGTAGACAGAGGTGATTTATATAGTGCAGGAAAAGCCAAGAATAACACATCTGGAAGGGTGAAGGATGGCAAAACCAGAGTTCCTACACAGAAGGGACTGAGGCTAAGTCATGGCACATCAGCCTTCACAGCACTAACAATGTATACAACTGAAAAGCAACAGATCCGTCTAGGTGCACCAGGCACCGAGAGTACCGAAGTCCCCAGAGAACCTATACTTCTTATTACATACAAAACTTTAAAATTCTGAAATTTCAGAGAAGTTGCTAGATTAACTCAACAAAAGAAAGTATGTGTGCCAATATGTAAAAAGAGGACAATTTATGAAAAATAATTAAGACACGACTTATTTGCTGTAACAGACAGCCAAGAAATAAAGTTCAGATGGGATTCTTATTAGTGTAACAACTACCAAAGGAAGTCAGTGTCTGCTGTGCAAGTATTTACAAGGATCTCTGTGGTCATTATTAGATTTAAAATAAAAAAATCTGCTCACCAAACCCATCTCTGAACATTTTAAACCTTACAGTCTCATGTAGGTCCTCTGTTTCCAGGCACTGGCATGAATACCAATTCGTTTTAGAAAAAAATGATCAATTTATTTCTTCATTCAACCAGAACACATTATACAAGACACTATGTAAAAAGCACAAAAAGAAATAAATTCAATTCCAAAGCGTTAAATCTCATCTGTATGAGACCAGAGACATAGCTGTAATACAAAGTAGAATATGATAAGAGCCATATGTGATCTTCTAAGTTCAAAGAAAGGTGAGGCTCTTTCCAACCGAGATGATCAAAGGAATCTCACTGAAGAAAGTGGCTTTTGAATTGAATTGTGAAGGACAGCAGCATACCGATATCCTAGACGATATGAGAGGCACTTTCCAGATGGGGAACATGGGAACAAAGGCAGAGAAGTATGGGGCACATACTAATAACTTCAAGGGGTTTATCTGGTTTCCAGGAACATGGTGTATCGAAAGAACCTAAACAGTAAGTTGGAACAGGCAAAAGTGGATGTCAAATAATAGGCTAATGAGTATAGGACACACAACAGAGAGTCAACTGGGAGTTGGTGCTAGTAGAAAAACATATGGATAATACTGTGCAGCTTTCTCCACACTCAACTTTAAATGTTGGACATTTCTGCACTCCACTAGGCTTGAAAATCAGTACACTAGATTAATTCCACAGCCTTAACTTCTTGGAGAGCTTTAAAGCATTCTTCACCTCAAATATGAAGTCACTTTCCTAGTC
Source organism: Petromus typicus (assembly GCA_004026965.1). Classification (NCBI taxonomy): domain Eukaryota; kingdom Metazoa; phylum Chordata; class Mammalia; order Rodentia; family Petromuridae; genus Petromus; species Petromus typicus. The sequence goes on from PVIR01004941.1 coordinate 65,651, forward strand.
AGGGAGAAAAGAACAACTTTCCAAGTGTTCCATTATAGCTCTCAGACTGAAAATAACTTCTGATGAGACTTTTCCAAATGATTTTCTTTATTTAGACTAGGAAAGGTTTCTTCTAATTCCACAGGTCTTTCCTGATCAAAACATCTCATAATTCATTTTCAAATATGTACTAATGAGTTGATTTCTTCATTCCTAATTACAGATCATTTTGGTCAATTAAAACCTGTTTTCATTGAACTTGTTGATCTTATGATAGAAGATATCATGCTCCAGAGTTTGCTTACTATCTCATGTTGTCCAAAGCAAAAATTTGACCACAACACTGTTTGGCAAACAGCACTGCTCAGTAAGGAATGGTGATTGACTTGTTCTTGTTCCTAAGAATCTAAGAACTAGAATGAGGGAATATCATGTTTATACTAGAAAATCTTTAGAATGATCTTCACATTCTTTATTTTACCTTCTCCATAGTCAAAGATCTCATCCTCCTGCCTTTTTTTAAGGTTAGTGTTTCTTAAAACTTAAAGTATAATTCACCAAAGGGCTGCATGTAAATCAACTGAAGATACTAGTTGAAATATAAGTTCTCTCGACCCAATCTATTAAATACCCAGAAATCTGCATTCTTTCTAAGTTCTCCAAGTATCTGTTCGGTACACTGAAATTTAACAATTATGGCTTTACACTTTCATAGTTTACACAAAGTATTTGCTACTTTGAATTATCTAATGTCTACACAGACTTAATTTACAACAAAAGATGGGAATGAAACTGATCATAAAGATGATACACAAATGTCAAATAGAGCCATTTAAAAATGTTCAGTGTCACTAGTCATTAGAGAAATGCAAACTAAAACCATACAGATAGAGCTGTGTGCCCATTAAAAGTAATAAATATCGTATCTTTTCTCTGGAATAAGAAAATAAAGATGTAAATGAGTTCTAGAATGTATGTTATATATTGTGAAACAGAAAATACTCAAAGTGAAATGGGTTGAAGGGGGAAAAATATATAACAAAAAAGAAAGGAGGGCCGGGGAGTTAGCTCAGTGGTTTCGGCGCCTGTCTAGCAAGCGCAAGGGCCTGGGTTCGATTCCCCGGTAACCACACAACAATACTGGGCGTGGAGACCCACACCCAGCAGCAACCAGTACCACATACCACAGTGCCGGGCATGGTGGCTCACGCCTGTAATCCCAGCACTCGGGAGGCAGAGGCAGGAGGATTGTGATGTGAGTTTGAGGCTGAGATCAGGGCCAGCCTGAACCACAAAGTGAGACCCTGTCTCAAAACACCTTAAAAAAAAAAAAAAAGAAAGGAAACAAAGTTTATGTATATAGGGGGTTGGGGGTGGTAGGGAGGGTAGGGCTATGGGAAAAAATGAGAATTAAGTTGTGTCATATACTATTACAAATTCTCATTGTTGAGTGCAATCATGATGTATATATGTAATGTACCAATAAAGATTTTTTTTAAAAAAGTACCTTCAAATGCTGACAATACCAAAAGTTTGTGAGGATTTAGAACAAGTGGGACCCCATCATATTAATGGTGGGAATGCAAAAACAGTTTAGAAGAAAAAAAAAGTATCCCAAAAATTGAGATATATTCATTTACTTTGTTACTGAGTATAGCTCTCTTCTCCAAAAGGTTTACATTAATATAATATTTTTTTTTGGTTTCACTTACCATAACTTTTTGCAAACAGCAAGACAACTAAGAGATGAAGAGAGGGGGAAGAAAAGGGAAAGGAATAGGACACAAGATGTGTTCTGTATGCATAGTGACATGGTGAATGTGATCATTATATACTGCAAATGGGTACTAATAATAAAAATAGGAAGGAGATAAGGGAGGGGAGGGCAGAGAAGGGTAAAGGATGGGAGGAATCCACCAGAGATCAGCCAACTAATCAACTACACTGCCCACGTTGGCCTGCAACTTCAAGGCTGAAGTGACTCCTCCATTCTGTCTCCACAGCTGAGAACACAAACCAATGCTACCACACAGAGTCAACACTGCAAGACATTTTCCCAACAAATAAAGTACTCCAAAGGGTTCCAGAAACCTCAGTTTTACCATTTCTGTACCATTGATATATCATTGTTAACTCTAATGCATGAGGTGAAAAGTCTAGGAAATGTGTCAGAGCTTTTCACTGGGCTCTATCACACCATTCTTACCCCTTCACTGTGGATTATGAGATTTGCTTTATCGCCACCTTGATCCATTCTTCTGTGCCCCACCCTCAGCACACATTCAACTCTCCTAGGTGTATGTCACCTTCCTAAAGCATAAAAACAAAAGCAGTGTAAACTAAGAACCTGAAAATCTAAATCTTAAACTCAAGTTTAGCATATTGTATGTTTTCTAGTTGGACTGTCCATCTTTAATTTTTGAATTAACATAACAAACACATCTTACAATCATCCTCATCTTTCTTTCCATCTTCAGACCACAGCATTAGGCAAGTATGATTCACGTGGTCACGATCAGTCATTAAACCAAGTTCCTGGAAAATATTAAAGAAAGACAGGCTGAAAAAGAAGGCTGAACATATATTCTTCTAAATAGATCATTGCTGAGGACATCTGAAGGTCGTGACGGAAAGAAAAACACATCACCAACCTACTGGAAGAGCCTATTCTATGAGGTTTGGATGAACTGGGGAAATTGTACTATATCTGTAAATGTGAATGCATATATCATCAGGCGAGTGATGGGGTCAAAGTGACTGTACTAGGATCAAGCAGTGGTTTTAAGAGTAAAGTCCATAATCATGGTATTTCTCATGCCTGAAGATGCTCTTGCAAGCTTTGTCCTTCCCTGTGGCTAATATGCAAGCATGTTTGTATAGAATACAGTCTCTAACACTGTATCTCTGTCCCTTACAAAACTCAAACCATATTTCTAATCCATTTGCTTAATGACTCACTGTTCCTCCAACACCTACAATATCATTAGATATCAAAAACAGTTCATCTTGTATTTCTATTTAAATCATCAAATCACAATGTTGTTTCACTGCAGCAGCAAGGATTTAGAGCATGGACTTCTGAAATTCCTCAATGATTTAAAAAAAAAAAAAACAGATGGTTGAAAACGCTATTGCCTTGAAAGATCATCAAGAATCCTCAAGGCCACAAGGAGACAGTGCACACATGGACTGGGAGGTCTCTGTTGCATTCTCTCCATAGCCGACCTTTTAAAAAGTATGTCTGGGCCAGGGATTTAGCTCAATGGTTCCTGTCTTGCAAGCGCAAGGACTAGGGTTTGCTCCCCGGTAACCACATACAATACTGGAAGACTCACACCCAGCAGCAACCAGTACCACATACCACAGTGCCGGACGTGGTGGCTCACGCCCGTATTCCCAGCACTTGGGAAGCAGAGGCAGGAGGACTGCTGCGATGAGTTTGAGGCTGAGCGCAGGGCCAGCCTGAACTACCAAGCGAGACCCTGTCTCAAAAAACCTTAAAAAAAAAAAAGTATGTCTTACTTTTTTGAACTTCTTATTTTGAAACAGTCAGTATCCCTTCTGATTCACGATAGTCATAGCATATAAAGTCACTCTTCATAGCATGAGCTTAATAAATCATTTAATTGACTAATGAAAGAAACCAGAATAGAATGGTGACTTAAATCACCAACTGGTAATTTTCCAAAAGCTTTTCTAAACCATTTATGTCTTTTTATACATATAATTTTTCAGAATCAGTTACTGGTTCACCTCAACTACTTGCCATATGACTTCCAGAAAGTCATTTGACTTTTGTGAAAGGTGAACAGAAATAGTCTTCCATAGCAAAAAATTTTAAGTTAAATGGTCAGGTGTCAAAATAATACAAGGTAGCAGCTGTGCTACCTGGTAGAAATTCTCAGCTAGGATGTCTTAAATGTGCTTAACAAAAATTTTCTAAAAGATAGTGTGAATCATCAATCTCCGTCTAGCCTATGTTATTCGATTGCTCTGTAATTCTCCATTTCCTGTAACAGTCGCACTAAATTACCAAAAATGGTTGAATAAGGGTACTTCAAAACAAGTGGCCCCAGAGTAGAAGCCAGCTCAGACACTTAGCTAATTTCAAAAACAAGGAAGAATCTACAGTTCCATAAAGCTACATTCCTCCATGCCAAGGCATGAAGGCAGTCAATGCATCCACTTAGGTAAAAAGAAGCCTTAGAGCTAGCACTTGGGACTGAACTCTGGTAACTGATACCAAATAGTGCGCCTATGAAAATACTCTTGCACTAAGCCACCAAAGACGCTGTTGTTGTTGTTGTTGTTGTACTGAGGATCAAACTCAGGACCTTGCACTTACAAGGCTAAACTGGGCTAAACCCCTAGCCCAAGGACAGCAACTTGAAAGGAATAATTATCTCTCTTTCCCTTTAGTTTATCTTCTCCCCCTTTTCCCTCTCCTCACCCCTGACCCCGTGAAGTGACCCAGCATCACTCCCCCTACCAAAATAGCTGTATTATGACAAAGGAAACCTTAAGAAAACATGAAAACTCATTCCTAAATTCAAATTGAATTTTCTAGAACTCCAAAAATACTGAACACAAAAAGGCTAAATACACTGGGAGCTGGCATCTGCTCCTCTGATTGCTTCTCCAGTGTTTTCAAATGAAGGAATCAGAGACCAGGAATGAGGCCTAATCAAAGGGAAATTGCTTTCAGGAAGGAAACTTAAATTTGTCTACAGTACTTTTCAACAGCAATTAAGTCAATACTTTTCCTCCGCTAGAGATGCTGAGAAAAGGAAAATGATCTCTTTAAAACCTCAAGTAGAATAGAGTCAAGAGCCAAAAATGCCCTTTTCTTAAAGGTTGGTATTAAAAAAAATGATAGTAACTATGTTCTATAGCCAGTTCTTGCCTGGCATATATTGCTGGTATTCAAACAAGACTGTACAGTACTAGCAAGTATTTGGAGTCTTTTCCCAGTTCAAATTATTATTATAGAAGGTACCTATACTTTGGGGAAACTCAGATTTGCACTCTCACTGCATTATCTGTTTTCCTCAATGTCAATAACTAACTGCTTAGTCAATTCATAAATACATAACTCAAAGTCTCAGCTGGGCACTGTGGGCCAGACCCGTGATCTCAGCTCATTAGCAGGCTGAGACAATAGGATTTGCAGTTCAAGGCCAACATGGGCAACTTAGTAAGACCCTGGCTCAAAAATAAAAATTTAAAAAGGGCTGTAGGGATGTAGCTCAGTGCTAAAGCACCCCTAGTTTCAATCACCAGTACCACTTAAGAAACAAGAAATATAAATCTTACTACTGAACACAACCCAAAATGAAACCAACTCCTTATGACTGCAACTAGCATTAGATGTTTGCTAATCTTTTCGCTCTTCCTGGACCTTCAGGGAGTCTGTGTTTGTCATCCTCCTCTGAAGGCGAGCCTGTTCAGCTAGATATGAATGCAGGTGACATGCTACTACCAGGCCTGGTAGAGTGTGCTCTGCATGTTCATTCCCCACTGAAGAAAGAGATATACCCTGAGGAGAAACAAGAAGGTACATTTTGGGGCCCAGGGATTTAGCTCAGTGGTTCCAGCACCTGCCTTGCAGGCCAGGGTCCCAAGTTCAATCCCTGGTAACCACATACCACAGTGCAAGGCATAGTGATTGATATCTGTAATCCCAGCACATGGGAGGCAGAAGCAGGAGGATTGCTAGGCTAGTGAGTTCAGGGCCAGCCTGAGCTACAAAAACAAAACTTTGTCTCAAAAAAAGAAGAAGGTATACTTTGAAAATAGTCTCGCGCTCGCTTCACTGTGTAGAATTTTATCCTCGATGATCAACAGTATCTGATTTGGATTACTATGTGAATAAAAATCTTAAATCATTATACATTTTGGCATCTATATAGTAATTGACTAAATACTGACCTACTTACTATATATCCACGTCTTAATCCCCAAGCCAAGGAATATGACCCTATTTGGCAAAAGAATCTTTGCAAATGTAATAAATTAAGGATGTCAACATGTGATCATCCTGGATTATCCAAACAGGATTTAAATTCAATTAAGGAACTTTACACAAAACAAAAGATACAGACATGGAGAGAAGAGGAGAAGACCGTGTACAGTTTGAGGAACAGAGTAGACTACACAATCATGGCCCTGAGACAGCTACAACCACTGGAAGCTGTGATTCCTGTACTCCACAGGGTATCTGTGGCAAAAGACTCTCTCCAGTACCTTTGGAAGGCTCAGTCAGCACCTTGACCTCAGACTCTTTGTTTTGACAACAAAACAATGAAAGAAAACATTTCTATTCTTTTAACTTATCAAAACAGATAATTCTGGAGCACAAAGCTCATAAGAAAAAATACCTCAGTAATTGTAGCAATGATATTTGTACTGTTATTTGAAACTTTTATATTATAGGAAATTATTAATAATTACATTAACATTAGGGACCACATTTCAATGTAAAAATGATAAAAATCAAAGAGATTGTGTAAATTAATATGAAACCTGATGTGGGAACATTAGCATAAACTCGATTTTTAGACATATATTTTTCAGTCTAGACACATACACTGAAAAATCACATCCATATATTCAGCAGGTGTGATGAAACTGCTGCTCACATTCTCATCTCTAACACCACTTTCAAAAAAAGAAAGAAACTAAAAAAAAAAAAAAAAATAGGGCTCCTTGGAAAAACAGCTGCATTTAGGGCAGGGAAAATACAAGCCTAACCTAAAAGATCTTTTTGTACCATAAAATGAGCTCACAAGAAGTAACAGGGTTATCTGTGCAAAGGACAAATATGGCAACATGAATGAGTTCTCACAAATCTAAAAAGTGATAATACAGCCTAAAAAAAACCACTCAGGAATTCACAGTGATGCTCAAAAAATAGCCAGAAAAATTCTTCCATAACTCTTTGAGGTATCTAATAAACCAGATGCTTTCTTTGAAAAATAGCAGCCGAGAGAAAGAAAACAGGGACAATTATATTTCTGTGTAGACTACAACCTGGTTAAAAGATCTAGATACTACTAATTAAATGTAGAAGGGAAAGGAAATTAAGGAATCACTGTTTTTTAACTCATAAAGAAACAGATTCCACTAAAGATTATCAATTGGCTTTAAATCCATTTGGTAGGAATTTAAGTAACTAAACATAAACAAGATACCAAAGTAAGACTGCGTAAATTCCCACCTACCACATGGAGAAAATAGAATTCTACATGGAGAGATCAGATTGTCACCTAATGGATTGGGCATGCTTACCTATTGGCAAAACAATGATACATTGTCTCCCATGATATGCTTGATCAAGATCTTCAACTTTCCTCTACAGTGTCTTTAACTTTAATTCTAGTTCAGAGGAAATTAAGGAAAGTTAACCCTAGGACACCACTGGGTACACGTAGGAAGTGAAAACTTCCTATGACAGGGCTGGCCTGTTATCTTCACTCTGTGATTACTGTCTTCTTTTCTTCTCAGTGCTAAGACAAAATTCCAACACTCTAAGTTAAACAGAGAAAGATTTATTTAGCTCACAGTTTTCAGAGGTTTCAGCACATGGCAGAGAGGCATCACAGAAGAGAAACAGTTTGTGGCAGTGGAAAAGAGCAAAATCAATAAAGGGGTGACCACAGTTCTTTCTACCCATTCCAAATTACTCAGAGCAGGTAGCACCCAGACTCTTAATCCTAGTGCTCTTGAACCTAGCACTGCACATGAATCAATTCCAGTGTCACACACTACATATATACAGCCACTATAAAAAGGGCCAACCTATTCACTGCATGATGCTTTGGAGGGACATCTAGACACAAGCTATAACATCATAAACAAAACCAACTCTAGATGGAAATACATGAAAGCAATCTAAAAGCTCATTTAGAACCACAAGATAGCTAAAATAGCAAAGGCAATTCAAGGCAACAATGACAAGACAGGGGATATCACAATCTCCAACCATATTACAAAGCCATTGTGATTTAAAAAAACAAAAACAAAAAAAACACAGCATGGTACTGGCAAATAAACAGACCCATGGATCAATAGAATAGAGTAGAAGATGCAGAAACAACTCCAGATATACTAAGTCACCTCATCTTTGACAAAAGAACCAAACACACTCAATGGAAGAAAGATGGTCTCTCCAATAAAAGGTGCTAGAAAACCTGGGTTTCAGTTGGCCAAAGATCTATGTCTTTTACCATGCACTAAACCAAAATCCAAGTAGATAAGAGACTTAAATATTAAAATACAAACATTAAAGCTGTTGGAAGATAGGTTAGGTAGAGTTCTTGAAGACACTGGGGTAGGGAAACACTTTAAACAAAACCTCAGTCACATAGAAGCTAGCAAACAGAATCAACAAGTGGGATCTGATCTTGTTAAATAGCTTCTGCACAGCAAAATAAACCAACTGAGTGAAAAGACAACCCACAATATGGGAAAAAAAATCTTTACCAGCTGTTCTACAGACAAAGGACTACTTACTATCTACACTATGTAAAGAACTTAAAAATCAGCCCCTCTCAATTTCAAAACCCAATTCAAAAGTGGGCATTTGAAATGAACAAACATTTCTCAAAAAAGCAACAGCAAACAGATATATGAAAAAATGTTCAACATAGCTGGTCATTTGAGAAATGCAGATGAAAACAACACTAAGATTCCATCTCACTGCAGAAAGAATGGCTGCCATCATGAAATCAACCAACAGCAAATGCTGGTGAGGATGTGAGGGAAAAGGACCCCTTCTCCACTCGTACAACCACTATGGAAATCATTGTGGAGATCCCTCAAAAAACTAGGATTTGATATCCCACTTGGCCCAGCAATTCCCCTTCTGAGTATATTGCTGAATGAATGAATTAAAAGTATCATACCATACATATATATGTACACCCATGTTTACAGCACAGTTTGTATTAGCTAATTCTTGGAAACAGCCAAAACAGGGAAGGGGAGAGGAATGAAAGGGAAGGGGGATAGGAAAACAAGAAGCAAGTTGTGTCATGTACAGGTACAAATTCCCAGTAACAGATATGATCATAGCATTTACCTAAAATGTACCAACAAACTTCATAAAAAAAATAAAAAGAAATGAAAAGAACATAACATTCTGATGTAACATGTCGCTGATCCTGTGCTAGATTGTTTTTTGGTGTTTGTTTCTTTCGTTTGTTTGTTTTGGTGTTTTTGTTTTTGAGATAGGATCTCTCTCTATGATTCAGGCTAGCTTGGAGCTCATGGCAATCCTCCTGCCTCAGCTTTCCAATTACTAGCATTACAGGAATGTGCAACCATGCCCGGCCTTAGACTCTTGACTGAGTAACCCAAGTAGTAAGAATTTGTTAGAAAACTGTAAACTACAAATTAAACAACAGAATATTCTAGCAATTACTTTTGATTTTAACCATGACTTTACTTAGAAAAATCTTATTTTCTAGGATGCATACTGATTTAAAAAGAAACTAGAAAACAAAATGCTGAAGGAAAAAAATCAGACTACTCCATGGCCCAAAGGACTGCATAGAAAGAGAAGATCGCATAGGGTTGGAATAAATTGGAAAGAATTAAACAGACTACAAAAATTACTAATACTGAATCAAAAATGGAATTATGGAAATATAGTAAAAATGTAAACAATCTGATATCAAACCATATTAGAATAAAAATGTCAGTTGGCCAGAGGGCAGGGGAATAGGGGAAGAGAAATTTGCTGCCCCAACAGCTGGAGTAAGGAAAGAACAAAGCAAATGTAGCTAAATGTAGCATCAAAGCCTGGAACAGGCAAGAGGGGCTAACACTAAATTAAGTCTGGAGTCAGGGACACAGGGACAGGAACAAGGGACAGCTCCCGCAGGCATTGCCACCTCCTTCGGCTTCTTCCCCACCACCGCTGCTTTCCTTTGCTAGCTCACAGGA
>PVIR01004942.1:0-21905 GCA_004026965.1 Petromus typicus
GTAAGTAACAAAGGGAAATAAAAAATATGATGGTTAAAAAAAAGAAACAAAACTTATTATGTAGGTGGTGGGGGCTATATGGTGGACAGGAAAATGGGAAAAAATGAGAAATAAGCTGTGTCATACTGGCACAAATTCTCAGTGTTGAGTGATCATGATGTATATATATAATGCACTAATAAAGATTCAAATCTTTAAAAAAATCAAAAAGAGTTAAATCTGTGTCTGAGACCATTTAGATGCACAAGTATCTAGCATCTGGGTCATAACTCAAGACTGTAGCTGTTTAAAATACCAGCTTAACCCAAGTTGTTCCTATGTCAAGTTGGTCATAACTCAAGGTCCACTGTAATCTTCCAGAGACCTGAAAAGCTATAGTTAATGTTTAACAATCTGAAAATTGCCATTAGTGGGAAATATATTCAATATTATTTCACATTCTCATAATAGTCTAGTGACAGGTATAGAATTGAATGACAAATATGATCATCTTTTTAATGCAGTCCACTCGTGATGAAAGTATGCCTGGTAACTAAGAAGGCATGATAGTTTCTCCTTTGTTTACCTTCTTTCTTCTGAATTGGGTTTTGAATTAGCATGAGATTAGTAAGAAAAACATGCAAAATATTTTAGCCTGACAGTGCAATGGAAGCCCTTGAAAATCATCAGACCAGGATGAAAACCTGTACTGTACCACTTATTAGCCCAGTAGTTAAAGAAATGTACTTAACTTCCTGAGAACAACAAATAGGGCACATTTTTATAAGATTCTTCAAAAGTCCTGACACTCTCAAGTTTCAAGTACATCTGGTGGACCAAATCATGGTCAAGTTCTAGGTAGTTCTGGTTGACCAAATCAATAAAAGAGTCTATTGTGCCCTTGAATTTCCTCTCCCTTGGTCCTTATTCCTGCACTAGAATCTAGTTGGCTTAGACAAATATATCCAGATAGTCTCTATCCTAATTTTCTCTCAAGGCTCTATTCCAGCTATGACACAGGAGATTAAAACAGTGGAGGCCTGGGCCAGCGATTTAGCTCAGTGGTTCCAGTGCCTGCTTTGTAAGTGAAAGGGCCTAGGTTTGATCCCAGGTAACCACATACAACAGTGCCGAGCATGGTGACTCACGCCCACCAGAAATTAGTATCACATAACCACAGTGCTGGGCATGGTGGCTCACACCTGTAATCCCAGCACTTGGGAGGCAGAGGCAAGAGGATTGCTGAGTTTGAGGCTGAGTTCTGGACCAGCCTGAACTACAAAGCCACTCTGTCTCAAAAAAAAAAAAGGAGTGGAGCCAAAAGTTCAGTTTTTCACTATACTAAGCATATGTCTGAGGATGCTGGGTCCTACAACTGATCATTTTAATATAATATGAAGTGTCATTGAAAACTTTAGTGAATGTTTAGATTTTAAAAAAAATAGTATAGTAAAAGATACACTGACACTAACCTGACTGAAAAACTCCCCCTTACCTTGGATGCTGTATGCCATCATTCTTCACACTGTCTAGGGAGTTCTAGAAATCCTTTGCCATGAGTGTTTTTAGTTGTGTTTTCATAGTTATCTGGATATCCTGAAACAATTTAAATCATTTATACTTCTTGGTCTTTTCGACTTTGAGGAAGAGCCAGAACCACATGGTGCCAAGCAGGAATGAAAAGTCTGAAAAGGACCCATCCCAATGCTCTTACAAGCTGCTTTTCTGTTGGATGGGACTCAGTAGCAAGACTTACTGTATTTTATTATCTGAAATATATTTTAAAACAATAAAATGTAGAAGTGATTTAGCCAACAGAGTACAGTGTGGACATTAAATTGAAGTTTACATATAGAAAAAATCTAGTGAGATAGAAGATAGCCATATTTTAGCAAGCAGTACATCCCGAGTTAGCCCTCTCAATCTCTAATTGTTGGCTACCAGGAAACAATTGCTGTGGTTATTTATAAGACAAAAAAAGGAATGGAATTTGTTTAGATCTCAGGGAAACACCAGTGCTTCTGAGGCAAAACAACTAGATGAGGCAGGTGCTAATAAGAAAAAAGAGGGTTACTATCCCTGTGTATAGGGAAACCACTGTTCAGGTATGAATGTGACTGCATTGGTCACACAGTAATTGATTCAATAGCTACTCAGGACATAAATGCAAGAATAAATTTCCCTTATCATTACTATATTGAGCAGCTGGCTAATATTGATTTTAATATTATAATCTGTCAGAGCTTACACTCTGATTTATCTTCTCTATTCATTTACCCATTTTCTCTACAAAGTAAATACAATGTACTCATTTTGTGGAGGAGAAAATTGAAGCTTAGATTTTAAGGAAACTTTCCAAAACAGACCAATTAATAAATAGTAGAGACAAATAGGACTAGGTGACTCCAAAGTTGCTTCTCATCTTTTGTACATCAGGCTAGTTGTCTTACTCTTTTATTGCCAAATGATTAACTAACATCACAGCTTCCAACTGAGGAAAAATAAGATATTTTTTCTTCAAGAATGCCAGAAATGTTATAAGCACCTACCTGGCAGACTTAGTTACTTTCCTCATTGCTCAGACAAAATACCCAACACCACAATTTAATGGAGGAGAGATTTAATTTCACCTGTTTCAGTCCATCATCTACTGATGTCAAGGCAGAATGGCAGAGCAGAGTGGCATGGCAGAGAAAAAACTCCTCCCCTTGTGGTGGCCATAAAGCAGGGGACCAAGGCTGGGGAGCTAGGAAAGAAGATTGAACATTCTGGTCATGCTGGTGGTCTGCCTCTTCTGACCAGTCCCAAACTCCCAACAGCAAGTCAGCCAAAATCCCCATTAGCCAATCACTTTCTGAAGCTCCTGCCTACTACTATGGGAAGCTTTAGGAAATAAAGCTTCTGAACATAAGCTATGACATAGTTTTAAAAGAGTAGCACTTCTTGCCTATTTCAACATTGACACATGCATTTGGAAACTTAGATTTTCTTTCTGAATAGAATTGACTATATAAAAATTGATTAAAATAGGCTTGGCTAACAACTTTGGAAAGTAAAGAATTTTGGCGCATTGTAAACTAAAGAAAGTTTGAAATGCAATAGATAGCCAGGATTAGTATTTTTCCTTTTAAAGAGAAAAAGGAAACACAGGAAAGAGAAATAATAGCTCCAAACAGAGATTGAGCTGACAAATTAAATTAAAGCTGCAGGTCTTCAGCGATTCTTTCTAACTTGGAGACCATCTCCAGAGAACAAGCTGCAGCTCTCTCCACGTTAAGCAGAGCTCTTTGGCAAAAGCTCTGCATCTTCCTTCCTACTCAGCTCTGTCCCTTTCTAAAAATGTCTCAGTGTGTCTTTGAATGATTTGAGACAGACATTAAAATGCAATTGTGTCTTTCCTCTTGCCTTTCCTCTGAACAACAGTACATAATGATTCCCTCTACCATTATCCACAAACCCCTAAAACGTCGGCATATATAATGTATCAAGCGTGTGCTGCACAGGCTGTTTTTTTCTGCATAGAGGAAGCCTTGGGAATCTGACAAAGTCTTTATGTTTCTATAACAGAATTTTTAAGCACAGTATCTTTTTTTCTCCTGTGTTTAATATTGACCTCGGGCATCTGTGGCTTTAAAGTCTACCAAATTATTATCCAATTTACATTCTTGGAGCTCTGCGATTGCCAGTTTCTCAGAGGCTTTGTGGTTTGCTTGTCCTGGGATCCTTGAGCTACCCTATTCCCATTTCTCCTGCACACTTAGTTGAGACTTTTGAAGTTCATGACTTTTATTAGCTTTCCAGATTGAAGTTTCCTGAAGCATCTCATACATGGTCTGGAGTTTTAAAAACCATACATGGTCACCTGCGTCACTAATAGCAGCAGCTTTGCATAGGGTGGCACATCACTCGAGAAAGCTTGGGGAGAGAATTTATCACACTGCAGTATAAAGCCAGGCTCAAAGAAATGCATTACCAGATAAATACCCAATGTGTATATCAGGATGGATTAGTCCTGTATGTCGTTTAAAAAAGAGAAAACTATTTTATAATAGGAAAATTATTTTTCTATCTCTGATCTCACCTGCTGCATTTCCTTTCCATTCTATGATAATTTCATACTCTTTTATGAAGAGCAATTCCAGACTCCATTATTGTTCCAAGCTCTGACATTCTCGTAGAAAATGAAAAACGGCCATAACCTTCCCTCCTGCTCATAAAGTCCTAGAAGAGGTGGATCGACCAGAGAATCTTCTGACTTAGGGTAAATTTTTTATTCTTTTACATAAATCCCCCAGGCAGGAATAAGAAAAAAGTATTTCAAACCCAATTCCAAATATTTCACTTGGAATCATTCCCTGAGAATAGTGGGCTGTGTGCCAATTAGCATATCCACAGATCTTCTCAGCAAACTCAGTAATATTTTCATTAATAAACTGGCTGAGCAGAGCACCCACCTGTCCCCTGAGTTTATATCCCAATAAAACAAATAATAAGGAAGTTTAAGTTATTTTTTTCTTGAAACTCCTTCATAAGGCACAAAGTTATAGTACTGAAGGGTCTAACTGGCCCACATGTTTAACCCAGCTCCCTCATAGGTGAAGAGGGCAAGGCCTAGAGAGGTTGGGAAAGCTGACCAGCTACCAGTCCTGCAGTCCTGAGGGCCATAGCCTGGGTTGACATGTATCTTAACCTCTTTCTTAGGAAAACAAAGTCTCTAATTCACTATTACATGATTTTCACAGCTTGGAAATTTAACATAAAGCTTTGTTTTACTTTTACGTGCTTTATTACCCTTCAGACATTGCCTGTTACCTGCTCCAAGTTGAAATGCTGTTATATGTACTTCTCTGGGCTGACTCTTCACAGTTTTGTTGTTGTTGTTCATAAATGTATTTATACCTCCAGGAGAGAAAGTCTAAAGTAGTCTAACAATCTCACAGAAGAAAAATGAGAAGATTAAAGTGTAGTAAGGTACTGGAAAGGTATCTCAGGGTATAGAGCTTGCCTGGCATGTGCAAGGCCCTGGGTTCAAACCCTGTGTGAGATGGTGTGTTTATAGCAACAGTAAAGTAGTACCCTCTTTAACAACATCCTCTCCTTTTAACTTGGTGCCAAATAAACACAACTCCTGGGACAAATGTTTAATAGGGGAAAAAAAAAAAGGAAAATTTCCCAACAAATACCAGCAGTAACACTCAACACTCATCAGGAGTGAAGGTGCATTTCCAGATCTGTAAGGAATAAATAAGGCTCAATAACTTTTATTGTGTTTGTTGTAAAACAGACCACACAGGCTTGCTTTTCAAAGTCTGTGGTAGTATTTTAAAGACTATACATACATGCTCTTGCATCTTTAATGACTTAGGATGCCCAAGGATAGCTAGAAGAACAGGTACACAGCATTTTCTTATACAAAGAATTAAGAACAATTTCTAGACTAGGAGCTACAGTGACCTCAAGGATAGCTGCAGGCCCAAACATGAGGGGTATTATTCTCTCCTTGTCTATTATCTGCACTAGCTTTTTATAATGTGGTTCATCAATTACCCCTATATAAATTCATTCTCCAGCTCTAATGATTGATATAACATTTCCCATCTGCGATAATGTAATTTACAGACTAACTTCCTTTCATCTACAATTCTGCATAGGTTTTTGACTTGTACTTAGATCCCACATCACTTTAATTTTTCATATTGAATTCATTTCAAGAGCTGCACCCTGGGATCCCCCTCACATGACATCTTATTTTCAGGGCAATCTGTAAACACTATGGCAATCTGTTAGCCATCCTGATCAAAAGCAGTGTTTATGGAGACCCCAAGGACCTGATGCTGTTGAAGGGAGAATCCCACCACCACCCTTCCTGTCTTAACATATGACAAGGCATTTCTGGTAATGACTGCATTCTGAATGCTGCTGATACAGAGGTATTTCTGCCACAGTTGAAATTTGATCAGTTGCAGTTTGGTGGAGGCTGCTGTACAATCTTTGGTTATCTGAGAACTAGGGAGGGATATGAATGTTTATATAGAAGCAGAAAACCTCATATTTCCTCTTCTGATTACCAAATTTCCCACCAGCATTGTACTATCCAGCAGTGTCCTGTGTTATGATAGAAATTTGACGGTAATATGAGCATTTCACGAATTCTCTGTTTGCAACGATTTACCTATATGTCTGTTTTAACCAGATAATTTTAGAAACAAAATGTTCCTTTGAAGGCTGTAATTTGGATCTAGAAACTTTGCCATGAGAAAAGCCCATGAAACCCCTGAAAGACATACAACTGCGGCATATTTAAGTTCCTACAAAACAGTTAAACGGTAAAAGGCTGACAGGGCACCCTACGAGCAGCTTGTAAGCAAAGACTGCTGATGTCATGGAGCGTTGCTGATAATGGAGGAGATTGGGCACATTCAGTGTGGGATACCCATAGACTGTTGTTGGTAACAAAATACAGAAAGTAACAATAAAGTAAATTACTCTTGAATGGTAGAGGAAACATTTTAAGTGCATGCTCAGCCTGAAATTTCTGCTATTTCCTAGGCCTATCTACACCTAGAAAAGTCTTTAAATAGTTTATGTTGCTATAGAAAATGAAAGACACTTGTAGAGAGCGACTGAATAATCAACCAAGTCAGAATTAAGACTCTAATTACATTTCCAGCACTAACATAAATTTATATGCAGAAAATAGCCAAAGCCATGGAGCCCAGGAGATAAGGATTTTACATTTCAAATGCTGACCTTTGTGACAGAGACAAATAATCCTCTCTGCCTTATATACAGGTAGGACAGAAGAAAGAGGCAAAAGTAGTGTGGGCCAGTGTGAGATGAGACATATCAGTGTGGCATGGACTGATGTGGTCACCATATCATAATAAAGAAGCAAGTGTCCAGACTCAGACAATGACAGAGACATTCTGTTACTTCCCTTGCATTTTGTAAGAGTGAACTAAGAAAAAAAAAAAAAAAAAACAGAATTGGAATATCATTACTTAGAATTAATTTATTCTCAGCTGGGCGTGGTGGCTCACACTTGTAATCCCAACACTTGGGAGGCAGAAGCAGGAGGATCTCCATAAGTTTGAGGCTTGCCTGGGCTACATAGTGAGTTCAGGCTTAGCCTGAACTACAAAGCAAGACCCTGTCTCAAAAAAAAAAAATTTATTCTGTAGACATATTTGATTTCATTATTTAATAAATACATCTAATTATTTCACTATTCTTTTTGCACTTCCATAAAGTATCCTTATAAATATTATTCCATAATTCCATCTAATTATTTATAAAAGAGAAATTACCAGTAATAGAGGCACACAGTAATAATACTAGCATTCTGGAAGGCGGAAGAAGCCAGGATCACAAGTTTTTGTCCAGCCTAGGCAACTTAGTAACTTAGGATGACCTTAAAATACAAAATAAAAAGGAGCTGAAAATGAAGCTTAGTTCAAAGGTTATGAGATTGATCCCACCTATAAAAATATAGACAGATAGAGAGAGAAATAAATGGACTAATGGGTGGAAACACTGACACATATATAATTAGGTAGACAAACAGGTAGATAAAAATAAGAAGAGGAAATTCTATCAAAAGGTCTGAAATGATGTTTTCAGTCAACATCTTTCTGTCAGTATATTCGCTTTCCAATTTCTAGGACAAAATACATGTATCAATTCTCCAAGATTAATAAAAGAAAGTAGGAAAAGGTGCATATAAAAAGTGTAATGTAAGGAGCGGTGATATAGCTCAAGTGGTACATCACCTACCTTCGAAGCACAAGGGCCCAAGTTTGATCACTGGCACCACAAAAAAAGTGTAATGCAATTTTTCTCTCTTAATAGGAAGAAATCCCCTGAAATTCTCCAAGAAAGGACTTCCTCCATTTTGGAAAAAAACACTTTTATGTAAAAGTATTACAGACTTGTACAAATACGGCAAAAGAAAGTGCTCCTGTTAATTCACATTCACTATCTTACTACACGTGTTACCTTCCTCTCTCTTTCTCCTTTCATCTCCTAATATATCTAAGAACAAACTATACATTGCATTTATATATCAGAACATCATATTGTTCCCTATAAATGTGTACATTATAATTTGTCAAGCAAAAAAGATTACATCACATACATCATGTTCCTTTACCACAGCACAAGTACTAAAATCGCAAAACCTAACATTAATACAATATTATTTTCTAATCTGTTGGTCATATTTAAATATCATTAGTTTTCCCAGTAAATCCTCTTAACCATCTCATCTTTGGTCATGAATTACATTTATTTGCATGCCTCTTTAAACTGAAACAATTACTTTGCCATTCTGTATCTTTCACGGCAGTGATATTTTTGAAGAGAATAAGTCACTTGTGAACTTATCCAAGATCTCCTTGTGATAAAATTTAGGTTATGCATTTAATTTTGAAAAATGTCAAGCAGCATAGTAACAAAATAAGTATCATTGTTTTCTTCTCATAAAACACATGACAGCACCGATAAGATTTTCCTTTTCAATTCAACAGAAGTAAGTGGGTTTTTGCCTTGGGTTTGTATAAACAACTTGTAAATTCATCAAATTATACTCTTTAGTTGTAGGATTTACTGATGGCTGCTATTGAAATCAATTATTATAATAAAAATTGCTAAGTGAAAATGATGATTTTTAAAATGGTATAATTTATGCTACATTTATTATGTAATGTTCTAGTATTAGGAAGACCTTTATTCTCTCTGCCTTAGACTTTCCATCATTTGATGGATTAGTGGGACATTCCCATCAATTCTAGCATTTTTCATACGTTATAATCCAGTCCTCTCCTCACATATGCTGACAGAAAACTTGTCTCAAATTTGGCTTGTGTGAACACTCCAACCTATTTCTAGTTAACAAACTCTTTTAACTAAAGAAAATTTTATTTTCAATAACTCAGTGTTCTAGGAATAACTAATTTCATGTAATAACCATTATCACTACACAGAAGAAGAGACAAAGTTTCCATTTTCAAATGAGTTTGAGTGATTCTTGGCTATATAGGGGTAAATTGCTTTCTTTATTATAAGATTTCTTAGTGCATTCTCTGTGCTAATATACTTCTTCAAGTTCTAAGAAAGGAACATCCTACAAATGACTTAAAGTTGTAGGAAACTTTCTGATACACCATTTAGTGGTCCATCTCTAAACATCTAAATAACATCTTTAAAATATTTTTCATAAATAGTAAATTCATTGAATCTAAAAAAAAATGTAGGATCAAATTTGGTCTAGAGAGTGGAGGAAAAAGAAAGGAATTTAGCTTCTTTTAGGATCACTCATTATAATTGAATAACATTATCTTTTATCAAGGGTTAATATTTCTGATGAGAAGTTGTCATGAAAGTTTTTTAAACCACAATTTGAGGTAGAATCGATATGCATCGTACTTACACAAAAGAGATTTTCTCTAAAATAACAGCCAGTTATGAAATAGGAACAAGTAATCATTTTTGTAAACTTACTTTCCTTAATCCTTGAGCAGTGAGTCTGGAACTGTAGATTACTTTAGAATTCTGTGGGCCCTCGGGTGATTACTCACACACTCAGCCTCTAATTCTGTGTCCCTAAAACATAGGTGAGCAACTACATCTTTGCCACAGAGTTGATCCTGTTGCAGATGGTACTCGGCAGCCCACTGAGAAGCAATATACTTGTTGATGTATTCTTTTTTTTTAATTGAAATCTTTATTGGTACATTACATAAACACATCATGATTATATTGAACAATGAGATTTTGTACCAGTATATGACACAACTTAATTCTCACTTTTTTCCATAACCCTACCCACCCTACCACCCTCATCCCCCATATACATAAACTTTGTTTCCTTTCTTTTTGAAATAATAATATAATGAGATAATGATCTCATTATTTCCCCCCCTTCATTCCATTATGCTCTGAGTGTTTTCTATTTCACAATATATAACATACATTCTAGAACTCATTTACATTTTTATTTTCTCATACTAGAGAAAAGATATAATATTTACACATCTGTGACCTATTTATTTCACTTATGAGGATGTCCTCAAGGTATGTCCATTTAAGTAGAAATGATTCAAACTTATCATTTTTTATGGCAGAGTAATACTCCATTCTGTGGAAGAACCACAGCTTTTTTATCCAGTCTTCAGCTGATGGACATTTGGGTTGTTTCCAAGATTTAGCAATCACAAATGTTGGTGAGGCTGCAGAGAAGAAGGAACCCTTCACTGTTTGTGGGAATGTAGACTCCTACAACCCCTGTGGAGAACAGTTTGGAAATTCCTCAAAAAGCTAGGATTGGAGGTCTCATTCGACCCAGCCATAGCTCTGCTAGGAACATACACACAAAAATTAAAAGATTCATATCACAGTGACATATATGCACCTATGTTTATAGCAGCTCAGTTTGTGATTGTTGATGCATCCTTGTTAGTGCCTCATCCAGGGCATTTGTCCCCTAGGCTTACTACGAGAAATTATCACAAAAGAAAACATAAAGGCAAAAGAAGAGGGGAAAAAAGGAAATCAGCACAGTTCTAAATGAAACATTTTTTAATCCATCCTAAGAAATGGTTTGTCATTCCTTAGTTCCCCTCTATGTTTCTCTGGACACAGAAGACATTGTTTGTGCACATTTTATATCCTACCCACTATCAGATATTTAAGGTAATAAATACAAAATATCATGTCTGTTATGTTTTTCAACAGAAGAGCTTTCTTCAGTTTCACTAAAGACACCAGTACATGAGCTTGCCTTTACTTCAGTTCTGAAAATACTGATTAGAAAAAAAAATGGCTAAATAAAATCACAAAATTTCAAGATACTGAAAGTATTTTGGATTTCCTTTATGCATTTTCTAGGGGGACTTGATCTAAAGATAACAACTCAATTGGCCCAATGACTTATATAAAGCAGGAGAAAGTGGAAAACATACCTATATATAGTCAAGACTATATATTCATATATGATGTCTAGACCATATATACATATATGCATATGTCAGTCTTTGTCTGAAGGAGGACTTTATGACAGAATATTATTAGTTCTGGCAGTTGTAGCTGAACACTCTAAAGATTTTTCACATAAAAATATGTGACACTACTTTGACAGTATTCCTCATGACCCAGTGTCATATTTTCATGGGTATTAAGTGTTAAATTGCTTGTTTTTCTTACCTAAACAAAAAGACCAAGTCCAACGCCTGTGCTTTGCTTTCTTTAATGCCACTCTTGTGCAGGGATTCACAGGGGCGTGGTGTGTGGGTAATGAATGCATAGAGGCAGCAGCAGATTCAAAACAGCCTCCAAAAAACAAAGATATCCCCACACTCTGCATGGGGTGAGTAAAACTGTGTTTTGTCCAGAATTAAAAAGCCTGACCTGTGGATCCCTAGAGAAGAAAAAGATTCCCTGCGAAGGTGACATCTGGATTCTCTCCTTGCTTCTGCTACAACTGCTATTTTCCCCACTATTTCCTATATTCCCATGTCTTTGCTTCAAATGTCAAAATCCAAGTTTGAAAATATTTTATCCTGCCTTCTTATGATCAATGGAAGAAAGGGAAAGCTTATGATTTCTCCAATAGATGCCGTCATCTTATTTTAAAAGGGTTTAAAAGCCTCACTATTTCTTCCAGAAACTTTAATAACCATATAGAAATAGCCAGCTGGCTAATCCTCAGAATATCCCTCCTCCCCGTTCATTTTATAGAAAGATCCTGTGGTCAGGAAATATAAAGCTTTCAACACATTGACCACAGCTAGGATTATAGTCTCATATGGTAGAGCTTTTTCCCACTGTCTTTTTCTGGGTGTTGGCAATATACAACAGTCCCTCTCAAGGATGCTGAAGTCACCTTCACCTTCTCTCCAGGAAGAACTTCAAGATTGACTACACTAATGAGGGAGTCTGGAGTTGAGACATTACACGTAAATCCATCAGTGTGATTAAGCTTACATGCACACTGTGTGTGCTTGGTAATTTCAAAGGGCCTGGCTATTAAAGTGGCTTCATATTTTTATACCTTTTGGCACTTTCATAAAAGACTTAAGGAAACAGAATTTTTCCTCCATTGCCACAGACAGACTAAGGCAAATCTATGCTAAGAAGCTATAAAACAATTTCAAACATCTCAAATTCCTTGATAAATCATGTCAGTAGCTCTGTGAAACACTTTTAAATGTGTAAAAACATATTAATAAGGTTATAAACATGTAAAGGCAGATATTTGGTGCAAAACTTTTTACATTGCAAATAAAGTAAAACCTCATTAGTTTAGAGTATTTTAAACTGGAATTTTTGATCTACTGAAGGTCTGGCTAAGCAGAATTTTGCTTTAACCATGTCCATGGAGAAAAGATTTACTGAAAAAATCAGTACCATAAAGATTACAGGGAAAGGATATAAACTATGTAGGAATAGTATACTGTCTTTAATATCTTCAAGTATTGAAGAATTCCCTTTACAGGCAGATAAATGAGAGTATAATTACAAATCCATATGTATCAATCAAAGTAGGCACTCCAAGCACTTTAATTACTTCAGGATCACTTTTTTTTATACTTGTAATATGAAAAGTTTCATTGTTTTTAATACTCTATGGTTTGAAATTCTAACAAATGTGTGCATATTTGTGTTTAGATAATAAAATTAAACAATTATACTGTGCATTATGCTGTAACACATAACATTCTATGTTGTATTTTTTCAAAAACTTTGAAAAAATATTTGTAATATTTTTGTGATGTGTATGAACACATTCATAATGAATGTTCATATTTGAGTAAATAATGATAGAAAAACCATTGAACTTATCAACTCTGCCAATGTTCTCTACTTAAATCCTAGATTTTCTCACCTATAAAATCAAGAAAGTTGGCCAGATATAGTGGCATAAGCTTGTAATTCCAGTTAATGGGGAGGATGAGACCAGAAGATAATTTCCAGGGCAACCTGGCTACATTGGCATGAACCTGTCTCAAAAAATATAATGGCTGGACATTTCACTCAATGGTAGAATTTTTTCCCAGCATGCCTAACACCTTACATTCAATCCACAGTACTGCCAAGAAAGAAAGAAAGAAAGAAAGAAAGAAAGAAAGGTGATTGTGTGCCCGTTTTCCACATCAGACTTGTTACAAGAATCAAACTACATAATTACTTATTTTTCTATTTAATGGATCCTTACCTTTGATTTGGAAAGAAATGTTGATGAGGGACACATATTACACTACAAATGTGCAGCTAAAAGTTTTAAGTTTATTGTTAACTGAAAAGTATACCATGTTCTATGAAATCAGAGTAACTGTAACTGAAGCAATCAATAAACACTTATCCATTCTAAATGCTTACTTTTTCTCTATTGGAGTTCAAAATCAAGACCTTGTGCTTCCAAGGTAGGAGTGGTACCACTTGAGCTACATCCCTAACCCAAAACACTCATTCTATTTAGACTCTAAGTGGAAGACTTGCGAATTAAAACCATTTTTTTTGGAAATTTTATTTTACTTTAACCCACTCCCCCCTCAGGTCCTCTCCTCTCCCTATGTACAAAAGCTTTGTTTCCATCTTCTCTTTCTATTTTCACTTTTCTTCTTATAATCATAAGATATTTTAAATGTATAGAAATCTTTAGATTTAAAAAAAATCTTTGTAATTTTTTTATATGTAAGTGGAGTTTATGTGAAAGTTTCATTAATGCACAGGATTCTGTAAACACTAGGTGGGCCAATCTTTTTAAAATTTTATTGGTATATTTTATATATACATTATGATCACAGTCAACATTGAGGATTTGTACTAGTACATGACACATCTTAAGTCATTTCCCATTTCCCTGCCCTCCCTACAATTCCCAACTCCTATATGCACAAGCTTTGTTTCCTTTTTTCTGCCATCAAATTTTTACTTTCCCTTCTTTACTGACCCCTACCACACCTATTTTCTTTTCCTTTTGAACACTTCCTTCTTGTTTCAGAATACCTATCATACAATTTGGAACTCATTTACATCCTTAGTTTCTCAATACAGAAATGATATGGCATTTACATATTTGTGTTCTATTTATTGCACTTATGAGTATATCCTCAAGGTACATTCATTTAAATAAATATGACCCAAATTTATCAAATCCATGCAATCAGGAACAACAAGGAAGAAATCACCAGAGTCAGCAGAAATTCAGAGGATAATAAACACCCGCTTTGAGGATCTGTACTCCAATAAGATGGAAAACAGGAGAAATGGGTAGATTTCTAGATGCAGTACTCCCAGATTCATTCCTGGAAGCAACCATTTCATTGATTCCAAAAGCAGAGAAAGGCCCAACCAAAAAAGTGAACTACAGGCCAATCTCTCTAATGAACATAGATGCAAAAATCCTCAGTACTGGCTGAGGATTTAACTCAGTGTTTCTGGTGCCTGCGTTGCAAGTGTGACGGTCCAGGTTTGATCCCTGGCAACCACAAACAACAATGCCACATGTGGAGACACATGCCTACCAGCAATCAGAACCACATACCACAGTACCAGGTGTGGTGGCTCACACCTGTAATCTCATCACTCGGGAGGCAGAGGTAGGAAGATTGCTGTGAGTTCCAGGGTGAGCTCAGAACCAGCCTGAACTGCAAAGTGAAACTCTGTCTCAAAAAAAGAAAAAATCCTCAAATCCTCAATCCTGTATTCTGGTGAACAGAATATAGAAATCATCAGGAAGATCATATACCCTGACCAAGTAGAATTCATGTCAGGGTTGCAAGGATGGTTTAACATACATAAATTAGTAATTGTAATACACTATATTAACAGATTCAAGGTCAAAAATAAATGATCACCTCAATAGATGTAGAAAAAGCATTCATTATAATCCAACACCCATTCATGATCAAAAATGTGCAGGAAATTGGCATGGATGGACTTTATCTCAGCCTGATAAAAGCTATTTATATAAAAAAAAACACAGTCACTATCTTATTAAATGGTTAAAAACTGAAACTTTTCACACTATGATCAGAAACAAGACAAGAATGTCCACTATCGCCATTCCTGTTCAATATAGTGCTGGAAACATTAGCCACAGCAATGAGACAAGAGAAAGAAAAGATATAAAGCAAGGAAAGGAAGAAGTTAAACTGTCATTATTTGCTGATGACATGATATTCTACATAAAAGATTCTAAAAACTTGTTTTTAAAAGACTGCTAGACCAGATTTAGTAGCATAGCTAGATACAGGGTCAACACTCAGAAATCAATAGCCTTTGTATACATGAACAATAGACTCATTGAGAGAGAAAATGGGAAATCAATTCCTTTCATAATAGGGTTACTCTTAAGAAGAGAGAAAACAGCATGTTCTTTCCCAAATCACTGCATCCTGGCTCATCTGTGACAATGCAGCCAAAATTTAGAGTGGTGGCCCCCACACAGGACCTGTCACTTGATGAGTGATCAGCTAACATATCTCTAGGGCTTGTTCTGGATGTCCCCCAAAACCCCATGTGCTCGGTCACAAGGGAAGCTTTTAAAGGTGGCTGGATCTAGACTGTGGGCTGCTGGGATTGATTTGTGGTTCAGTGCTCGGGTTAAGCGTGCTAGGGTTAAAGTATGAGAGTAGTGCACAAAACATAAGAGACAAAAGGGCTAAGGTTCCTTGCTTATTGTGCTATATTCTCATTCCTTCTGCCTGGCAAGACTGTACCTCCCCTGAGACACTCCTCTTCCATGCCATCCTGCTTTGGAATCATCTGATTATAGATTGAAATGTCCGTGAATTTTAAGCCAAAATAAACCTTTCATTTTTTAATTAGGGGTGTCAGGTATTTTGTCTCAGTAATGAGAAAAGTAGCTAAGATACATACCTAAACTTATAAATACAGGAACAATATCCTTGGCCTCAAGGACAAAAGTACTACAAATTATACAAAGTAAAGGACCAGATCTATCTTTACTAATGGATCCCTAGATATTGGAGTGTAGTGACTTAAGAGTGTATTGGGGAAAAAGAATATAGCAGCTACTACATATTAGTAAATTTACTACTATTGGAACAAAATTTTCTACATTAGCAATTTAAAGGATGAAATAACTTGGCTTATACATTCAGAAAGTTTGGTCCATGCTAGCTGACTACAAGGCAGAAACAAGATGGTAGAAAGACCTGATGAAGGAAAACTGTTAAACTGATGGCAGTCAGGCAAAGATTGAGAATATATCTTTTTAGGCTGTGTCTGACAGGCCTATCTACTCTGACCAATCCCACCCTTAGAAACACAAACAAATTTGTATGGATGCCTCTACTGATGAATATAGCACTTCACAATCCAGTTGCTCTCCAAAAACCCGACTCTGAGCATGTAAAACTTTTAGAGGATATTGTAGATAACATTCTGTACTTGGCCCCTAAAAGTTTCATGTTTGCCTTATAATGGAAAATGTATTTATTCTAATCCTAAGAGTTATCAGAGTTTTAACTTCATTTTAGTATGTTGAAAAGTTTAAAACTAAAGTACATATCACATCTTTTCTCTGGTATGAGAAAATAAAGATGTAAATGAGCCCTAGCATTGTATGTTATATATTGTGAAATAGAAAATGCTCAATGTAAAATAGGGTGAAAGGGGAAAATGTTGAGATTGTAACAAAAAAGTAAAGAAACAAATTTTTTGTATATGGAGGGGTTGGTAGGGTGGGTAAGGCTATGGGAAAAAATGAGAATTAAGTTGTGTCTTATACTGGTACAAATCCCCATTATGGAGTGCAATCATGATGTGTATATTTAATGTACCAATAAAGATTAAAAAAAAAAAAAAACCTAAAGTCTTTATTGATTCTCAAGTAAAAAGTTAAACATTATTAACATACAATGACTGAACATTTTATTCTAAGAAAGAGAAATAAGAAGATAGAAAGGAATGATACTAAAGCAAGATCAAAAACTAAACCACTAAGTCCTATAACTGAGGTTAGCAAGTTGCAGTGAGATGTGAACTCCAGAGAGTGTGAGCAGCCCTACTCCTGGAGTCTTGCTTGTTGCAGCCAACATAGTCCTTCTCTCTCTGTCTCTTTCTCTCTGTCTCTCTCTGTCTCTGTCTCTCTCTTTCTCTCTCCCTGTCTCTTGTCTCAGTTTATAACCTGCAGTTTTTCTTCTGACATATTTTATACTCCTGGCTCCTCCAGTGCCTTGAGGGTCTCCATTGTACCTTCAGCTTCATTCTCAGTTTTACCCATCATGACGCAGGATTATATTGTCTGATCTCCAAGGTCTTCCTTTGAAATTTGGGTAGAAGCCTCCATGACCCCACAGTTCTTGCATTCTGCAGCTTGAAAAATGAGTACTGCATGGATGACACCTCTAGCACACTCAGCAGGAGCCACTCCCTCAATGCAGTCACTGTGGATGCACCAATCTGTGAGTCTCGAAATGGTTGAATGTGGAGAAACACTTCCTGAGGCAATCCTGAATAAGAAGAGTGCCTTGGAGCTCTCTTCTCCAAGCAAAGTCTCATACAGAAGTTTACTTTTTATACTCATGAGCCTATGGTGGGTACACCAGCCAATTTGTAAAATGCTGCCAAGCCATTCTTCCTATTCCCCCAGTACAAAGTCTTTAGGTTGCTGCTGATGTTGCTGTGGTTTGCTACTAGAAATTGAACTCAAGGTCTTTTCACTGAGGTATATCTCCATTTTCTTTCTTATTTTCTGAGATAGGATCTCCTTAAATTGTGAAGTTGCCCAGGCTGGGCTTGAACTTCCAGCTCTCCTGTCTCATCTTCTAATGTCCCACCTTTACACATATGTGCCATCACACTTTATTTGGCTTGTTTATAAAGGCACAAGATCATTCAGAAGCTATCTTGGCCCCAACTTTACATATGGTTCTTTGCTGGTCAAGATATAAAATTTTTATATCATTTTGTTCTGCTTTTTGCTAATTCTTACTATAGACCTACCTAAACTAGCCTGGACTATCCATGTCACAGTTTAAATGCTGGAAAGCCTTAAAATTTCCTCTTATAATTTAATTATCCTGTCACTTTTACATTCAGCCTAACACAACAATTTTTGTGGGCAAAACAGACAAATTCTTTGCCATAGTGAAATACACATGGCTTCTCATAAGTTTCCAACAGAGTCCTCATCTTATTGAAAACTTATGAGCCTGGACTTTACTGTCTGTATTTTTATCAAGTGTCTGTAGTTTTCTGAGCTCTGACTAGAATCACCCATCAAGTTCTGCTTGCAATACTTTAGGGCCTGTATTGTAGCCTGTACATCTAAACTCTGCCAATAAGCTGGTTTTATGATCAGGTACATTCAGAGCAATGGCCCCCAATTTTGTCTCTAATTTTCTGCATTTGTCACTTTCCCATTGCTGGGGCAAAATAGCCAACATCTGCAATTTAACTGAGAAGAGATTTAATTTGATGTTTGCTTTCAGAGGATTTAATCCATGATCTGATAGCCCTAAGGCAGTAACAGCATAGCAGAGGAGAAAAGTGCTTCACACATGGCAGCAGAAAAGAAGTGAAAAAGGAAGATCTAGAGACTAGAACACACCCAAGTGACATTTCCTCCAACAGGCCCTGCTGAACAGTACAGTCAGCTATGGATTCATTGGCTGATGAATCCATTTATATGTACAGGACACCCATGATCCAAACAGCTTTCAAAAGTCCTATCTCTAAACACATGAGATGTTTAGAGGATTTTTTATCTAAATCATAAAATGTTAAGCATTATGTGTTTTCTGTATGTTGAATAAGAAATGATTTTTGCATTTAAATTTTATAATAGAAAGTGACCGAAGCAAGACAGACTTATATAGAAATACAGCACAAAGGGCCGGGGAGATAGCTCAGTGGTTCTGGCGCCTGTCTTGCGAGCGCAAGGACCTGGTTCGATCCCCAGTAACCACATGACAATACTGGGCGCGAAGACTCACCCCAGCAGCAATCAGTACCACATACCACAGTGTCGGGCGTGGTGGCTCACACCTGTAATCCCAGCACTCGGGAGGCAGAGGCAGGAGGATGGCTGTGATGTGAGTTTGAGGCTGAGCTCAGGGCCAGGCTGAACCACAAAGTGAGACCCTGTCTCAAAAAACCTTAAAAAAAAAAAGAATAGAAATAAGTACAGCACAAATAAAGTCACACTATGTAACATAAACATTCTGAAAACATAAATATGGCTTCTTATCCCAATTGCACACCAAAATCACATGGCGGTCAGTCATTTTGGTGTGTTTCTGTAATCCCAGAACTGTGACAGGTTCAGGCAAAAAGACTGAAAAGACTGAGTGACGTAGGGAATCCTGTTTCAAAAATTTAAAAATAAATAAATAAAGGGACTGGGAGTGTAGCCTTGTACGGAGGTCTTGAGTTCATCCTCCAATATCACATATACTAACAAAAATTTATGTGGCAATCTTTTGCATAAATACCCATGTTTCACATCAAATAAATCAGGGGATGGGGGATGTGGAAACACTAGTATTTTTTTTTTAACTCACCCTAGGTAGTTCTTCTAATATGTTAAGAATTATGCGCAGAGAAGTTAACAAACATAATTATACTATAAGAGAAAGAAGTTAGAAAACTTTCTCAGAAAGGCAATATTTACATGGGCTTTTTCATGTCTATAATTTATGAAGCCTGGAAAAATTTGAATTTTCTCCTTCCAAATTCCCAAGAATTCCTCTTCTCCAAGAACAATAATGGTGTTCTTCCCAAGCACTCGTCTTCCCAGTATTTTGAAGTTCTAAATCCCAAGGACTTAAAGCAGTATCAGAGAGGTTTAAGAGTTCTAGATCATACTGTATTTTGGGGAAAAGATCCATTAAAGCCATTTGCATGAAAAGGGAGAGAGAAATCTGTGGTTCTCAAATAGAGAAATTTCTTGATAGTATCTAAATTTTCTTCACTTGAGGAATTTTTTGTATGTGTTCGCATTCAAGAATGTATCTTTTCATTATTTAAGTTTAATATCAAATGAGAAGTTAAGACATAGTTTTTGTCCTAACTTTGAACAATATCCACAGTTATGTAACACTCACATTTATTTAGAGTAACAAATGAATTTCCTAGTTTAATGGAAAAGTAAGCAATTTAGTTGTTATCATAAAACCTTGACCTTCCAATCCCAACCATGCAGGGGAACAATTTTCATCCTATCCTTAGTAATGCCTAAAATTTTTATACTAATATCTGTTTTTGCTTTTTTGTTTGTTTGTTTGTTTGTTTAGACAAAGTTTCACTTTGTAGTTCAGGCTGGCCATGAAATCACTATGTAGCCCAGGCTAGCCTCAAATTCACAGTAATACTCCTGTCTCTGCCTTCTGGGTGCTGGAGATTACAGATGTAAGCCACCACACCTAGCTCCCAGTATCTGCTTTTTAAATATTTATTTCAGAGGCTGAAGGTGTACTCAGTGGTTCAGACTGCTTGCCTAGAATTTGCAAGGCTCTGAGTTCCACCCTGAGTACTACAAACAACACCACTACCATGTTGAAATACGTTTTACAATTTTCATATACTGTCTTCATTAAAATCTACTGAAATAATTTCCAACATCTAACATACATTTTAGAACTAATTTACATTTTCAGTTTATCATATTAGGGACAAGACATGGTATTCACACATCTGTGACCTATTTATTACATATATATGGGGTGGAGGGTCATAGGGTGGGTAGGGAAATGGAAAAAAATGAGAATCAAGTCATGTCATATACTGATACAAATTGTCAATGTTGAATGTAATCATGATATGTATATAAAATGTGCCTATTCCACAATACAAAAATAAAAGTAAAACAAAACAAAACAACCTACTGAAGTAAATATAAAATAGATTACACTAATGTCTAAAATTAAAACCCAACCCTTAGGATCCATTGTAGAACAACACTTTGGAGCCAAAGTTCTAATGCAGGCCTATGAAAAGTATTATACATAAAGTCAGATGAACCATTCTCTAAGATGAACAATGTAGAGGTCAGGCTAGAAACATGAAAAGAATGCTTTTAGATAGGTCTGGCTTCCCATACCTATAATCTCAGCACTCAAAGAGTGAGGTAGGAGTATCACTGATTCAAGCCCAATTTGGGCAATTAAGGGACTTAGAAAAACACTGTTCCCAAATTTAATAAGAAAAGCCAAGAAATACAGCTTTGTATGAAGGGCATGAGTTCAAATCTCCAGTAATTAAAACAAACAAAAAGAATGGCTTCCATACATGCTAATATACATGAATATACTAGTATACTACATACTAATACACATTCAATGTACTAGTAGCATTCATGGGAATTTAAAAAAAAAAAAAAAGCATATTCTGAGCTAAGGAAGAGCTGTACCAATTCCTGGTGTTTCCAACCTTTGTGTGTATATGCCAACATTAAAAATCACTTGAAGCAGGACCAGAAGTGTAACTCAGAGGTAGAGCACATGCCTAGCATGTGCAAGAGCCTATATCTAATACCCACCATCACAAAAAAAAAAAAACAATAAGTAACAATCACTTGACTAAGTGCACCAATTTATACTTGTAATTCCAGGACTCTGGAAGGCTGAAGCAGAAAGATTGCAAATTCTATCCCAGCCTCAGCAACTTAGCAATTTAACAAGACTTTTTGGGCAGAAGGGGCAAGTAACAGGAATGAAACTCCACATCTTGCACTTGCCAGGCAGTTATGGTGCCACTGAGACACATCCTCAGGCCAATCAAGATTCCAGCCTAAAAAAAAAAGAGAAAAAACAAAAAACCAAAAACAAAAACAAAAAACAATGAAAACACTGAAGTCTTTAAAGGACTGGAGATGTAGCTCAGTGTGAGGGCCTTGGAATTGATTCTCAGTACCACACGCAAAAAAAAAAAAACAAAAAAAAAACCGATCACCACCACCC